>JAQIWG010004787.1:0-15474 GCA_034695025.1 Chamaedrilus cognettii | reverse complement strand
TAATTATATAAATTTATTTATTTATAATTATTATATATATTATATATATATAATTATATAATTATATATCTATAATAATACAACAAAACAGATAACGTGTATTTAGGCAATGCATATCTTTTGCCGCCTAACATAACGCAGCGCAGTGGTTTCATCTCGTCATGAAATAATTATTGTCAAATTCAATTGACCGATTCTGAAATTTCAAAGACTAGCTTGAATTTTATAGCCGAACGCATTGAACTCATCGTGCAATCACTGCGCAATTATCAGCGACGAGGCGTTTGAATTATTATTGTTATTGTCGGACAATTAATCTATACCCAACGATCGGTGCTTTTAATGAATATTTATTAATACTATTCGGCTCAAGCGAGAATCTCACAATCTCGCTCTTCGCTCGAAATTATTCGTTTCGATTTAATTGCGTAGGTCGTACCCTAGTGTGTTACTGTGCGCATAATTTAACATGACGATTTGAACTGTGTATTTGTTGATGAAATTTCATCAATCGTCATCGATGATAGATTGATGCGGCTTCAGGGCTCAGTTTGACCCTATAGCCATCACTGGCGTAGAATTTAAATTGACTAGATAGGTCAGGGCCCGGGCGGATCGACAGAGGAGGAGAGGAGGGCAGGCCCGTATCGTGAGGGGGACAGGGGGGGTAGTGCCCCCCTCCCTAGTGCCCCACCCCCCCTGCTGGGGGGTGTCTGCCCCCTCTGCTCTCACAAAATGTATTATTAGCACATGGGTTTGCTCGACCTGCTCTTTGTGCAAATTAAGCTTTTGCTCCCCTTGTTCAGACAGAAAGAAAGAGATGCTCCCCCTGCACTGTGTAAGTTCAACTTTTCGGCGCCCCCCCCCTCCCTTTTGCCATTGTGATGTGAAAGAAGGACCGAAAAGGACAATCACTGTTGAGAATGGCTTTGAAGATTTCTGACCTAAATAGTGTTTTCATAAACTTAATGCAACATTTGATAGCAAAATTTGTTTTGTTTCTGTTCCAGTGATATTGCCGGACTACACGGACAATCGGACATCGCCTCCTCGTCTCATAATCCGACGCCGTCACGTCAGCCCTAGCCGCCTAACCTACCACGGTCCGGTTCTGTGCAAGCGAACCGCCACAAAACCGCTCCCCCTTCTTAAGTCGCTTTTTTCGGTTCGCCGGGTAGATCTGAGCTGTGATCTAATTCTTTGTTTCCCGGCCTGCGGTGTGTGCTCAAATGCATTGAAGAACATCTCGACTTTCCGAATAATTTCAAAGAACAATGGAATCCTACACGAAATTCAACCTCTCTCCATCAAACGTTATCACGACATCCCCATCCACCTTCACCTCCTCCTCCTCCTCTTTCGACTCCACCATCACGGTCCTCTTCCCATCAACATACCCCCTCTCTGAAATAGACTCCTCTTCCGACTCCACCACCGCAGCCCTCTCCTCATCGGCGCACCCCCTCTCCGAAATGGAGTTTGGCGCCACGGCGTGGCTGTGGCGCTGCGTGGCGCCGGCCCTGCTGCTGCTCGGCACGACGGGGAACGTTCTCGCGTTCGGCGTGCTGCAGACGCGCACGTTCCGCAGCAGCGTCGTGAGGTTCGTGCTCAGCGCGCTGACGGTCGTCGACACGTGGCTGTTGTGGACGGGTCTGCTGCGCTACTGGCTGCTTCACGGGGACTCGCAAGGAGGTAACGTGCAACGCAAAATGCAAACTTTGCACTATCATTACGTTACTTCGAGTTAGTATTATTTAATTATTAATTTATTTACCAGTTGTTTCTTATGCTGTCTATTCTTCAAGAAAGTCATGTATTCACAGTAATACTATTAGCACACCGGTGGCACTCCCTATCTCTTCCATAGTATCGTTTTTTGCTAAGTTGTCACGTGTTAAAACGGCGCACTGCTCTAGGTGGTGTACCAATGACGCGATTTCATTGGTCCCTGACTCCCTGTAGGGCTTTCCTCAGCTGTGGACCGGGAACACACAAGATGGCGACGATGTGGATAGATCAAACACGGGTCGAGTCTAGAGGGTGCTGATGCTCAAACAATGCGTAATGTACATGTATAGGACAAGCCGTTGCCCATATAATGCTGAAAATCAACCGAGGCGAGGGATTAGGACACCGATAGTGTTACAAGTTAGAGTTAGAGCTAGGTTTGTGGTTAGGGATTTTAGGCAAGCAAAAGCATGACCGGCAACGGCACGGGCACAAGCACAACTAGACTCGACCCCGCTTCAATTGAAACAAGCGGTTATATATCCACTCGAGCACCGCGAACCCTAACCGTAGCCATAATCAGGGCCGGCGGAAGGGCACGCGCCCCCGGCCGGAGGGGCAGAGCTTTAAGGGTCTTATTGACGACAATTTTGCATTTATTTTGTCATTTTTGAAAGACAGCAGCGTTGAATGTAGCGGTTGACCTTGCGCGCCGTCACGTGTCCGTGCATCACAAAGCAGTGCGCTGTTTTAATTATGTATGTATATATGTATATTGCACTTTTAACGCACCAAAAATATGTCATGCAAACGGAGATGGAAAAGCATCATTTGCTTGAATCGTAGGTGCGGGAAATTAATCATATAAAAAAATCGATACGCGAAACAGGCCGAGTGTCACTTCTGTTACTGCCATATATTCTGTGGTTATATAATGCATCTACATGGTGGTTATTGGGAAGACGGCCTCAATCCTGCCTGATGACCCAATGTAGTGTGCACTCATCTTCAGTGATCCCGGTCATCGCTGACGACGCGTCATCAGGCGTTCTACCGATAGAGGACCTGATCCCGCTTCTGATGACCCAATGTAACTCGAGCATTAGGCCTCCGTGGACGTCGTCACCTGTTCGAGAAGCTGAATATTCTTAGGCCTTGGTTCATATTGCCTACAATTTGGTTTCGATTTGCAAAAGAGGGGGGGGGGGGGGTTGGAGTGGAAGGGGGGGTTCAATGCCCCCCCCCCCCCCAATTATATATCCAGTAAGTTAATGACGGAACGTAATCATTAGATTTTGTCTGTACTTTTATTAGGTTGCCTCCGTGCGAAAAAGTTGGGGCGTCAATTTTTATCCCGCATTTAAAATTCATCTGGATCATTTTCCCTATTTTTGCATTGTTGATGAAAAAGCGCCCTACTTATACCCTTCCCCTCAGAAATAGGTGGGAGCCAATTTTGACCCCCCACACTCTTTTCTCCAAAAATTCAACCGGATCGAAACAATTTTTTTAGCTTACGTAGGCCTCTAGTAGTGAGTCTGAGCTCAGGAATGCTAAAAAAAGTGGAGAGGTCATCCCAAAAGCTGGGGAGGTTCTGACCCCCCCCCCCCGACGGTTGCGCCCATGTTGGCGCCTCAAAAAGGCTTTTTTCATACCACAATAATGTAGTAGGCCATGCATTCAAAATAGGAAGTAACAAAAAGAAATGCTACAACTGGCAAAGAACCTTGATCTGGAAAAAAATTGTAGAGCAAAATGAGAAAAAATATTTCATGCGAACTCAATAACAAAATCTGCAGTAGGCCTATGCTAGCAACGGCTTGCCTTGCACCATGTACAGTCAAGTAGAAGGCTCGCGTTTTAATCAATCGATGTTCGGCTGAAACCAATTTAATTCTTTCGATTGCGCTAACATCACAATGACTAAGCCAAATTCGCATAATTCATACCCAATCAATGAAAGGTCAGCGCATGCTGGCACCATGGAGCACTATGCCGCTACATGTATATAGCTTGCGGCTTCAGTTAAGCTACGACCATAATTATCGAAGCTTGTGCTAGACATTTCTCAGTCACGGAACCTATAAATTAACCATAAATATTTTGAAACGACCTTTCAATAGAACTATTCGCAATACGATACGGTTTAGTCTATACCGCCGGTTTTATTATATACACTGTTCGACAGCCGTGTCAATTATCCTCGCTGCAACGGTCATTCTCGCATCGCCAATATTGCTACGAGCCACAACTGCGAGTCCCATAAAGGTCGAGGCAGCACGGAACACTCAGTCGCGTTCATATCGATATCAAACTGACTACAGCCATAAGCTTGACCGTAATTCTAAAAAATTTGCAAGAAAAGGGGTTACCGTTCGTCGCCTTTTGGACGACATATCAGTAGAGGCAATGTTGTAGTAGAGGCCATGAAATTAACTGGACAGAAAAGGACCTAATTGCAATGCACATGGCACTTACGCAGAAACGCTTGCTAGAAATGTTCAACTTTTAAAAATATGTCCATGTTTTCACACGGTTATAGACGTTTGTGCCCTTGTGAGGACTGCAGAAGCTGGGTTTTTACGACCATATGCCCTTCCTGACGCCACCCAAATAAATAACTATCTGGCACAGGGTTGGCATCTAGCGACACAAGTGTGTTTCACAGCCTTGCTGAAGAGGCTACGACGCATAGTCTCAGTTGCCTGCTCTGGGACGTGAACCCAAGTCTCTGTGCCTAGAGTCCAACGGATCAACCACTGCACCACGGTGCCCTGCTGCTCCGCTGTAGCCGCTAGCAGTATTAATTAAACCACTAGTAAGTAAACCCTGATCAAGAACCTATGTATAATTAGAGTCCTGCCAAAACTTCGACTAGCAATACCTCGGTTTGTCAATTTCAAAGTACACAATTAACTAACCACGTCCAGCATACACCAGTGGCCACACAACGCTCTAGCAATATTTATTTGACACCGCTGTTTATACAATATTGAACCATACAATTTACGTCCATCTCCCGTGCCCAAACTAGTTGAGTTGATCTCTTGTGCTGCTCTGATGAGAACCATCCCCTAATGCAGCCTGTCGCCGCTCTAGCTGAGTCAATCACCCAATGCCACCAGTGGCGGTCCGAGCCTTCCAGAACAGGGGGGGAGTCAGATAACTGAAGTCTACAGGAAAATTTTTGTTCCATGCCAGGCAGAATTTACGATCACGCAGAGAGGGGGGGTAGAGTCTGTCACAGATACATTTTTCACAACATTCTACGTGTACTTGTCGATTTTTTCCATTGTCAAACACAGCAATTAGTAAAAAACGGGGGCTTAGACAAATTCAAGTTTACATAGCCTTGGCGGGCTTGAAGATGCTTACCTTAAATCAAACAGCGGGGCTTGAAAGCCACAACAGAGGACTGCTTTACCCCCCAAAACCCTCACCTTATACCATCAATTAAAGGCTTAAATCGACATGGCTGAAATCTGAGGGGGCAAAAAACCCCCCGAGCCCCCCCTAAACCTCAAGGTCCCCCCCCATCCCCCCTAGAACCGCCACTGATTGCCGCTCCAGTTGGGTCAAACACCCAGGGCGCGGCTGCTCTAGTTGAGCAGGTTGCGGATCTCCTTGTGGATGTGGCAGAGAAAGTCGACGTAGGACGAGCTGCCGCCGTTGCCCCGGTCCTCGACGAGGTACTGCTGGAAGACGACCTCGAGCTTGTCACGCTGTCGCACGATGATAAGCTGCACACACACGTACGTGCCAAGCTAAATATCACACAAGCGTACGGTACAGCAGTAAATATCACATACCACATGCAGCGCGATAAATATCACCTCCACGCAAAGGCAAATATCACCTTGACACACAGCGGCAAATATCATCCACGGGCAACAAAACTAGTTCCCGGAACCGCTACCACGCTCTCAATTCGCAAGCAGCCGCTAAGCTATATATATATATATACAGTATATGCAGACACTCGTCACTCCATGCCACTGTCGCCAAACTATCGACTGCTAGCGACATAACTGATTAATTAATTTTGTAATTATTTATATTTTACTATTACTATTAAATGCGCTGCGGTGCAGTGGTTAAGGCGTCGGACGTGAATCCCAGAGATCTTGGTACAAGTCCCAGTAAAGGTAACTATGAAACCATAGGTTACTGGCATGACCTTCAGCAAGGCCGTTAAACACACAAGTGTTGCTAGCTGATAGTCATCGTTCAGGAAAATTTTTTATTCTGCTTGGCGAAAGGAAGGGCATCCAGCCTAAAACTCAGCTTTAGCAGTCCAAAACAAGGGCGCAAAACGTCTAACCCATGTGACAATACGGACATTAACAAAATAGACAACAAAAAAGGCGGTGAACTGCAATAAAATATATAATCTGTTTTAGTTGAAACTTCAAGTTTCTTAAAGTCGGGTTTATCCTAAAAAAATGACTGGCAACACTGCTGGCAATAAGAAAAATAAATGACTTCATAAAATTGTTTAATAAAAATGGCATCGTCAAGCAAAAGTCGAGCCTACCATATCTACCACCCAGCTAAAAAGTCTATAGTAACCAGCTAAGTCAGCCGATTACATTAGCCGCTGAGTAACTGACTAACTCGGCAAAGCCGGTCGCTAACCTACTAGCCTAACGACTCTGGGGATTGCAGGCATCACAGTAGACTTGACCCTCATAGGCACCGAAGCATTTTCACCCGCATTCCACAAGGCACTGCGGTAAATATAACCCACGTTTCAATAGGCACCGCGGACAAGATGAACCACAGGCGCCATGATACCCATGTACCCAGCGTCACTGACCTTCATGTGTCGGTGTCGCTCCTCGCGCACCCTCCTCACGATCTGACGCACGCGCTTCGACAGAGGGTTGTCCAGGTCCTGCAGCCGAGTCTGCACACAGACAACGACGCTCAGCTCTAAACACCAACCATCTGTTTACCACCAGAAACTAAGGTCTACACCCTTACGTAGTAGTGGTTCTGCACGGATGCTAAAGTATGCCAGGATTCCCAGTTAAAGACTTGGCGCGATGTTGGTGTCCTCTGTTTTTTGTGGATACATAAAGCTTGATAAGGCTTTAGTGAGGTGTTGGCATCTGCACTTATATGGTTCGCATACCCAATTTACAATGTTTGGCATTTAATTAGGCATGGGAGAGAAAAAGTCTCTCCCTCAGCACCCCCCCCCCCCCCTCCGCTGATCACAAGTTTTGCATAGCAATGCAGAACTCCTTTATAATTACTGGCATGACTGCCTCTGAATGCCGAAAATTGTAGCGACATAGTGGCGTCTCCACTTTCAAATTATTCCTTCAGCCACCCTTGCCCTTACGCTAAGTAACATTATACATCGCAATGGGGGACGTCTAGCTTCTTGGTTCGAAGTCACCAGAGTTGAGCAGCCAGTAGTGTGATGCAGGATGGATGCATGTCGCTCACCTTATCGATGTCGATGTGAGCGGCAGACTGGACGTTGAAGACATTGCGCACCCAGTCGAGCGCCACGCCAAGCCCCACCCACATGAACATCGTCAGGCCGTTCTCTGCGGCACCACCATCTCATACTCAGTCCTCACTCAGCCCATACTCAGCCCTCACTCAGCCCTATCCACATGAACACTGTCAGTCCGTTCTTGGTGCAGCACAACCAACTCACAGCCCACACCCAGCACACATGCAGCCCTCACAGAGCCCACACCCAGCCCATATGCAGCCCTCAACCAGCCCACACCCAGCCCTCACTCAGCCCTCAGACCTCACTCAACCCTCACTCAGCCCTATCCACGTGAACATCGTCAGTCCGTTCTTGGTGCAGCACAACCAACTCACAGCCCACACCCAGCCCTCACCCAGCCCACATGCAGCCCTCACCCGCCCACAAACAGCCCTCACCCAGCCCATACTCAGTTCACGCTGAGTGGCAAGTAAACAAAGCGGGTGCGCGATTGGCAAGTAAGCAAAGTGGGTGAGCAAGTGGCAAGTAAGCAAAGTGGGTGAGCAAGTGGCAAGTAAACAAAGCGGATGAGCAAGTGGCAAGTAAACAAAGCGGATGTGCGAGTGGCCAGTACCGAGCAGGTAGACGCCGTTGTCGCGCAGTCGTTCGTAGGAGCAGCGCAGTGGCGTGGGCAGCGAAGTGGCGCTGACGTCCACTTCATGCTACAGCAGCACACAGTGGCGCGCGTCAAACCCACAGCAGCACACATAACTCAAGCAGAATAGTTGCAGACACTACTGAAAAATCACTAACATCGTATATTGCTCTACATCTGCATACATTGCACTCAATGCAGCAGAGCACATTGTCACTGAAGCGGGAAATGCTTTGTGTCAATGTATAACAAAATTTGGTCAATTAGCTCCAGGATAGATCTGTGACTTACAAGATAGATCTGTGACTCAAATGATAGATCTGTGACTCACAAGATAGATCTGTGACTCACAACAGATCTGTGACTCACAATAGATTTGCGACTCACAAGATAGATCTTTGACAGGGGGTAAGGGGTAGCTCAACAACTCACAAGAGATATTGGGAGGGGATATATATGTGGCTCACAAAGGGTAGGAAGGGTAGATCTGTGACTCACGAGGGGAAGCAGGCGCGGGTAGAAGTAAACGTTGGAGTCGTTGACGCTCATGGAGTTGACGAGGTGCATGGCGTAACTCCTGTCGTCTGTGTTGATGTCAACTGCAAACAGACGCACCAGCTGCACACAACTAACAAGCACAGAGCAGCAGCAGTTAACTATACACTACTGCTAGCACACAGCAACAGTTAACTACACACAACCGTTAGCACCCAGCACCAGTTGCTCATAACTGTTAGTATGCACAGCAGCTGCTAACTGCACACAAATGTTGGCACACAGTTGTTAACTGTACACAACTGCAAGCACACAGCACTAGCTGCTAACTGCGCACAACAGGCCCGAGCACAACGTTTTCCCTCTCCCCAACTCAGGCTATCCTCACCCCCCATCCCAGGCACCCCCCGCCCTCTCGGTCTCTGACCTGACTGAAGGATGGCGCTCTTGATGACGCAGTTGGTGTAGACGGGGAGCAGCTTCATGCACTCGGGCAGGATGAGCTGGCCGCTCGACGACGGGCTCGCGCAGTTCTTGCGGTAGCACGCGAGGATCTGCGCGCACTGCGCCATTAGCGCATCGCGCACCGCCTTAGAGTTGGAGTTGAGGCTCTCTCTGATCGCTGCACCACACATGCGCACACAAGCACTGATGGCTGCACCACATACGCGCATACAAATATGCACTGATCACTGCACCACACACACACACGCATGTGCACTGATTGCTGCACCACACACACACACGCATGTACTGATCACTGCACCACACACACACACACATATATGCACTGATCGCTGCATCACACACACAAACTGATAGCTGCATCACACACACAAACTTATTGTTACACCGAACACACATATGCACTGATTGTGAAGAAAAAAATCATCCCTTATCTTCAGGACTGAGGGGGGTTGCCTGCCTACCTAAAAAAATCCTTAACACGATCCGCGATCAATCCTCACCCCTCGCTGTCCCGGCACTCACCGTGCTTGGCCATGAAGTTGATGAGCATGTCAAGCTCACAGTTGCGGAACAGATCCGCAACCTGCGAGCAGCAGTTGTAGCCCGTGTTGAGTACTCGCAGCCTGCGCCTGCCACCCACACTCGTATACAGGACCGCAGCCTGGATACACACACACTGTGTACACACTGCAGCCTAGGCACATCAGAACCAACCACACTCGTGCAACCATAGCGCCAACCTTACATCATTCTCACAGGGTCTCATTCACAAACGATTCTCCAGATCTTCTTAACTTTACTTTAAAGACAGACCTTAAAAAAGCTTAAAAAGCCTTAAAAAAGGCTATTTACCAAACACCAGAATATCACCTGTTTCGAAATGCAGTCAACATCAACTTTCAGTCAAGAAACAACAAGCTTAGATGCTAACAACAAACGCCAACACTCTCTGTAGTGGAGGAAACTGGTAGAGGTCTGAAGCCATTCTGACACGCAAATCGATCGTCAAACTTGGGTATCGTGTGTTAATGACTGCAAAGTCAAACCTGTGCTAGCATGGAAAAATGGACGAGAAAAACGGTGATGATGGAGTGAGTAGCAGTGGTCTAGAGGTGTGAGGTCGTGCCTGAAGGAAGGCGCCGTCAGCCTCGGACAGCTTGTCGTCGTGTCGTATCTCCACGGAGATGGCCTTGTCACAGTCGATGCATGCCAGCTCCACGTCTGTCGTGTTCGACATGTAGAAGTTGCCGTAAAAGTCGACCGCACGGATACCTGCACATCACGCACATATACGTGCACAGCACGCATGGATACGTGCATATTGCACATGGATACATGCACACTGTTCACGGATACTTAGACACCGCACACGGATACATGCACACCATGCAATGGATACACGCACACCACACTTGGATACATGCATACCACAGCCACACTAAAAACTTCTATTTGTCGAAACAAGTTCATGACAATTCTTGCTATCCAAAGTTTTGTTATCCATTCCAGCATGCGTGGACTCCAGATCGATGCCATTGTCAAAGCAAGCACTCCGTTAAACCATGAATTAATGATTAGGCCAGATTTAAATTAGAATTTTCTCTGAAGTTATTTATTATAAGTATAAAAGAACTTTGAACTGCGCGTACACTACACAACAACACGATGTTTAACAGCTCAAAGATTTGAGTTATCGTGTTGTATTCTACCATATTCAAATTACAAATTGCAAGCGATATACTTCAGATTTTGAATTTAGGCTATTGACAATGCTGTAAATGTAAGAATCGACTTGGCCATCGTGCTGCTGACCGGTGCTGGTGCGGATTCGCACGACAGAGTCGAAGGCGACTGGACGCGAGACGTTGGTCTGGAGGTCAGAGATGAGGAGATCACCGTCCAGGTCACTCTGCAACCAAAGGATCCGTACGAGTCTACACCACACAACACACTGAGGACGAGCTCATCCAGAGCCAAACAAGCAAACACCAGCAGCTGTATGTAAACTCAACAACCTACACATTACAATACTTCACAGTGTACTAGTGGTGTAGCCGTATACCTGTAGCGATACGTCTACTTTCTCAGGCCTCATCAATAATTTTGAAGATTTTCCTCATGTAATTCATTACCTGGAAGCAAGTAGGTGTACTACTACCCCGAAACAAGTAGTTGTACCTGGAAGCAAGTAGGTGTACCTGGAAGCAAGTAGGCACACCTGGAAGCCAGTAGCTGCATCTGGAAGCAAGTAAGCACACCTGGAAGTAGGTGTACTTGTGCAGACAGCCGCCGGTGAGGCGTGGCACCTCGGCGAGGGTCGCTACGTCGGCGTATGAGTTGGGGAAGAGATAGAGGTCGACGCCGCACCCGGCAGCGACACACTCCGCGCCAAGCTTCGTGTAGAAGCTGCCCTGCGCTGACAGCAGGGTCTGCGCCACACAGCAGTCGTCAGTCAGCGCTCACATCGACGAGAAAGCTTGTGTGTGGGGGGAGTTGAAAACCCACTACATAAACTTTCAACTCCCGCTCCATAGAATTCGTTAAAAAATGCACAACACTGGTACTGAGCAAACTTCAATTGAAAGCAACATAATACCGTTCAATACATTCTCTGATGATAACATTTTGAAGATAACATTATTGGAATGTTTTCATTATTTTCTAATTTTCAACCACCCTAACTAAGGAATCTTTGACGCATGAGCGACATTATTGAGCACTAACCACCAGAACACAAGAGCTACCACGGCCTGAAGACCATACACGAACATTTATGGATAGATTCATCGCAGTTGTCATACACAATTACAGACACTTATTTTTTACTCAGCATACGACTGACCACTTACAGCACTAACTTCAACTTTAAACCTTTCGTAAGTCGATTCTTTTGTTAAATTTGAAATAAACCAAATACGTTAGGAACCACAACATGAAAAATTTCAAATTACTATGTATTAGGCTAATAACGGACGCCAAGCTCAGTATCATCATTATTAATGGACGTCAAGCCTATCATTGATTACGATTATTGGACGTCAAGCCCAGCAGTATTATTATTATTATTAACCAACATTAGGCCCCAATATTAACAGAAATAACGGGCGCGAGGCGCGAGTGAAGACCATTTCCTCGGCGGTGCCGAGCAGATTGTGGTCGTTCTGAAAAGACATTGAAGTATATAATTACAGTAAAGAGGGAGACTGCAGGAAGAGCGCAGTTGGAGACCAGACCTTTTCCTTGTCGGTGCCGAGCAGCTTGCGGTCGTCCCTGTTGGTAAGTCGGCCGGGCGCGTCCCCTGTCGGTAGAGACGAGTGGAAGATAATGAGTTTGCCGGCGCGCTCAGCTGCCTTGAGCGCGTCCAGCCCGGCCTGGATCACTGGGCCCAGCACCGGCTCCGTCTCTCGACTCTCCGCAAACACCGCTGAGATCTGCATAAGCAGGCTGCAGCAGCAGCACAGCACAGTCAGCAGGCTGCAGCAGCAGCACTGCAGTCATGTCAGCAGCAGCAGCAGCAGTCACGTCAGCAGCAGCAGCAGCAGTCAGGCTAGCCACAGCAGCATAGTCAGGTCAGCAGGCTGCAGCACTACCAGCACAGTCAGGACTGCAGCAGCTGCAGCAGCTGCAGCAGAAGCAGCAGCAGTCAGGTCAACTGCTGCAGTCAGACTCAAATTTTATACTTCAGTGGCTATACTTCCTCTGGTTATTAACTAAACAATGAATAAATCTAGTTAACTATACAGTCGACTAAATTTTATATCCTATTGATACGAAACGGTGAATGAAATATTCTTGCATAAAAAACAGTGAAGTTTTAGATTTAAGTTCAAAGCAAGTGCGAAACAAAGATGAGTGAGACTGAGTGAGCCCATCTGTGGAATGCGGATGACTGCCTCACACTCCCCTGCTGGGATGCCATAAGATCCCAGGGGCAGGGGAAATAAAAGGTCTCAAATTCAGGATAAAAAAGCGTACCTTTAACAGAAAAAGAGAAAGGGCTGAATTGTACAGGAATCTGTACAATTGCTGTACAATCTGTACAGCAATCTGTACAATTGCCCACCTGCACCCTCTGTTCCGGCATCCTTGCTCACCTGTCAATGATCGCCTCAGACTCTGAGACCTTCACAAAAAATCCGTCGAGCAGTGGCACAAAGACATCGTGCACGTCTGACACGACCAACATCTGAGGCTGGGCCAGGGAACCCTGAACCAATCACAGCACAGCATTGAACCCTCCATCAATCAGACCAAAGCTTCTGTCCTGAACCAATTGGAGCACAGCATCAGAACCTTGCACCAATCAGAGCGAAGCATTTGAAGTTAGGTTAATGAGAGCAGAGCATCTGAGGATGATTCAATGAAACTGGCAGCTACTGGCAGCCAAGATAGTGACTCGGACACAAAAATGTAAATATAGAAGATTTTTTCTTTTATATTTTGCTGAGACCGGCTGATCAGTATTGAGGAGAAAGAAAGCAAGCCAGAGGACAAGCCATGAGACAAGCAAAGAAGAGACATAGAATAAAAATTATAGAGCAGGCATGGGACAAGCATCAAAGAGCAGTGGAGCAAGCAGAGAAGAGACATGGAACAAGCATGCAAGAGACGTGGGGCGAGTATAGAAGAGGCATGGGGCAAGGAGGTCATCTGATGAAGCACCTTGATGTTGTAGAAGTGCAGCTCCTTGGCGTACGTTACAAAGCCGACCCGTATTTCTGACTCCTGATCCTCAGCGTCTCTGCATCGCACAGCACGCGCATATTACCGTGTGTGACACCACAGAGAACAAGCTGTGTGTGGTCCTACACACACGCTCGCCATTACAGTGTGTGACACCACACATGCCGCTAACAGTACGTGGCACCACACACAACAAGCTATGTCTGAACACGCACGGGCCATTAACAGAACATGACACCTTATGCACAAATAGCAGTGTGTGACACCACACACAACAAGCTATGCTGAAACACGCAACTACGCGCCATTAACAATGCGTGACACCACACAAAATAAGCTATGTCTGAACATGCACGCGCCAATAACAGTGTGTGATGTCAGACAGAACAAGCTGTTTCGTCACCTACATACAAGTCGTACATTTGAGACATATCAGTGCTGCAAGCCAACAAGCAGATATTGTTTGTAGTCGTCAAGAGTTACAAATATACCATGCTTTTAACTTCCCTTCTCAATCTTTTAACTTCAATACTCCTAACATTTTTAACAATAATGCTCCATTTTAACCACAATGCCCCCCCCCATCCCCTGCAGGCTGGGAAACAAAGAATTGGCCTGCAGCCCAGGCTTGTCGTAAAAGGCGACTAAAGAAAAGGGGGGGCGGTTCTGTGCCAGCTCTCTTGCACAGAACCGGACTGTATCATAGCCCTAGCGTGCGACACACGGTCCCGAAACAAAAAAAACAAACCCATCCCCCTAGCCTAGCCCCCCATGAAGTCAGAGACTGACTTAGGCAGGTGTCGCAGCACGTCATCCTTGTGTCGCGCACACAGCAGGGCGACCAGGCCGCTCTTGACGCCCCCCTCCCTCCTAACCCTAAATGGGATGGACTCACTGACCCCTAAGTATGACTCACTTGGGCAGGTGTCGCAGGACGTCGTCCTTGAGTCGCGCACACAGCAGGTCGACCAGGCCGCTCTTGACGCTGTTGTACGACACATCGATCATGAAGATGTAAGCCGGCGCATTGGGCAGCTTGTTGTCCTGCAAACCCAATCACACGTCAGCGCTAGGCAGCTTGTTGTCCTGCACAGTCAATCACACGTCAGCGTTAAGCAGCCAATTGTCCTTCACAGCCAATCACACGCCAAGGTTAGGCTCCTGCACAGCCAATCACATGCCAGGATTATGCTGCTTGTTGCCCTGCACAGCTAATCGCACGCCAGCATTACGCTGCTCGTTGCATGACACTGAGTCAGTCGCTGTAAATCCAATGCTAATTGTTGATAAGGTTTCAGCCTGTAGACAATATATCATAAGCCAGCATGGCATGATCCAGGGGCCATAGTCACCATAGTCGTGACTGCCTAGTTCGAGCTAGTTTTGAGGTGTCTCCAGCTAAATAGTCAGTGCCGTGCGTGTGTTTATCGGATGGCGCGACCTCAACCCTCGCTCCATCCAGGCAGTCGCGGCTATGGTGACTACGCCCCCAAGCCCCATGTTGCATTGACCAGCAAGGTTCAAGGTTCCACTATACATTGACCAGTATGAGTTCAGGCTCTACCATATACAGGGTGCGGCATAAAAAATACCCCCCTAGCAGATTCGCTATCACTCAACCAAAAATAAATATTTTTGCTTCATCTTTTTAAGGATTGTAGCTGAGATAATTTGACACAAGTTCTGAAAATTTTACTTGAAAATCTGCTAGTATTCAAATGTTATGAAACTTTGACCAAAAAAAGTTTTAAAATCATTTTAACTAACACAGTGATGCCTGCAAATAGCATTCTGATGCCTGCTAATCTCCGAAATTCGTCGCTAAACTGGCAGAACCTATTTTGCCAGACTACCATACATGGGGGGGGGTGATGCATGTAAAGTTGATTGAGGACTGCCAGCAGAACGTTGCGCCGCCTGCGTTCATCTTTCAACAAGACGGCGCACCAGCTCATGCTGCACGCCAGTCGCAGGAATGCCTTCAGCGTTACTGCCC
>JAQIWG010004786.1:0-15477 GCA_034695025.1 Chamaedrilus cognettii | reverse complement strand
CCCCCCGGGACGAGAGATCTCATTGCCCAATGGCATAACTTTTAAGTGAAAAGTGGTAGTGACAAAATGGCAAGGCCTCATGGGACGTTACTTGAAGCGCCTATGAGCACCTAAAACATGGTAAATGCTTAACTTGTATACTAAAAATGTTTGTACACTAACGCTTAAGTGAAATTGCTCATCAATAAGGTTAGTATACTAACCCTAATATCGACCTCAGCAAGCTAATGGCATACGGTTAGCAGGCCCTATAGGCCTGCTATCCTTAATACGACAGATTCAAACAGAGTTGCGCAGCAATCAAGTTCATCAACGGTTCTATATTAAAGTATAGAATTTATATTCTTCAATATTCAGCGACACATCCAGAAAAAAAAACCACAAGAAATGTTTCTTGTGCACGATGAGAAAAGGTCAAATCCACCAGAAAAATTAACATCCACAAGAACGCAAGCCATCCACAAAAATTACATGCAGAAGAGAAGTTCACCACCACAAGAAAAGTTCACATCCACAAGAAAACAAAACATACACAAAAAAACCAACATATCCACAAAATATATTTGTCAGGCATTTCAGTGAACTTTATAGCGACAAAAAATGCTGTGTACGTGGAGACATAAAAGGCTGCGTTGGTGGAGACAAAAAAAGTTGCGTTCGTGGAGAGAAAAAAAGCCGGCTTCATAAAAAAAATGCGTTCGTGGAGACTAAAAAGCTGCGATCGTGGAGACAAAAAGAGCTGCGATCGTGGAGACAAAAAGAGCTGCGTTCGTGGAGGCAAAAGGAGCGACGTTCGCAGAGACAAAAAAGCTGCGATCGTGGAGACAAAAAAGCTGCGTTCGTGGAGACAAAAAGAGCTGCAGAAACAAACCATGGAAGGAGGCGGTATAAAGCGATATGAAGGAGCGAGGCTTGGATAGATAGATGGCAAAGAATCGAGAGTTATGGGGGAGTCTCATCGTGGGAAATGTCAAACGTCCAACCTGTGCCAGCACGTAAAGTGGACGTAAAACGTAAATGATGATGATGATAAAGATGATGATGATGATATGGAGACAAAAATAGCTGCGTTCGTGGAGACAAAAAAGCAGCGTTCCTGGAGACAAAAAAGCTGCGTTCGTGGAGACAAAAAATGCCGCATTGGTGGAGACAAAAAAGCTTCGTTTGTGGAGACAAAAAAATCCACGTTCGTGGAGACAAAAAAGCTGCGTTCGGCAATTCAGTCCATGCACATACGGCTGCGCACAAGCGCGCAGCATTGATCAGCTGCTGTAGATTTGTAATTTGCACTTGTGTTACATTCAAGTTTTACATTTTTTACCAGGTCAGCCAGCGCTGGTGATTATAGGCCTAAGCACTTTTCAAAACGTTGTGGTGACTATAATCACTTTTCAAAAAGTAGTGGTGAAAAATCACCATCGTCAACATAGGAAGTTATGCCTATGTCATTGCCTTTCTAGGCTATGCCAATATTCAAAGGCATAGGCGTAAGACGACGCCTGTTTTATGAGAAGGAGGTGTAGCGCTACGCCGCTTTCCTGAGGGCTAAACCAAACTCTAGTTCTGCCCATTACCTATTCGTATACAAACAGATTTATAAACGTTAATCTTCATATAAATACTGCCAAATTCCCTTATACAAAGATCAGTCATCTATTGCTAAGCGAAATGGACATTTACATATGTCATCGGCATACAAAATAGCATTAAAGCAAATGTTGCAAATGTGACAAGCAAGTGAGCTATCAAGTCAAGATTTCAAGCACATTGTTAGCAAAAATTGCTAATAAATAGGATGACAAGATACCACCCTGTCTAACACCTGCAGAAAGATGAACCCTTATGATAGACAGGAACACTATTGAATACCAAAATTTAAATAGCTGGATGTGTTTAAGTGCGAAATCCCAATCCATTAGTTTGATTATTGACTAATTTTTTTCTCCCAGCACAAGGTATTAAAATTTTTTCAATAAAAATATTTTTAAATCAAACAGATGAGAGCGCGCATCTTATTGCCATCATTTCCACTGCTTCTACATTAAATTAAGATGATAAATGATTTTTACTTAATAACATGTGGCTTTGTAGAGCGATTTAAAAAGTGGGAGACACAGGTTACGTGAATTTGAAAGACAAATCGATCAGTGTAATATTACACTAGCCTACTGGCTACGTGGTGTGTATCGGACTCTGATTTGATTTCCGGTGTTTCTTGATGCCTCACAATTTAGATTATTCAAATTACATAATCAGTTTGTGTCCAATAAACTTTTAGTTCATTTTCCTGGAAATTTTTTGGGAACAAATAAACCCGGAACAAATAAACCTGGTCGGTCGCGTCGGCAGACCGACGGATCGAGTCGACTGGCTGGGGCGGGTACAGAGAAGCATAGATGCAGGAGTCGGTGCGAGAGTAAATTGAAAGGTATGTAGCCTACATGTAGGTGGCGTGGTGGATGGGTGAGGAGGAGATAGGTGGGTGGTGAATCAGCCGCGAATGTGGCCTTGTGAGTAGGTAGGCAGGCAGAATGATTGCTTACATAGTAGTGGATAAGAATCAAGCCTGGGTAGGTGCCTAGGTCGGTAGTTGGGGAGGTGTCCAAATTGATAGAAGTGAGTTGGTAGGTGGGCAGCAGCAGGGGCAGGGTTCAACTTTATTAATATGTTGCATAGAGCGGAATGTGTCGCATTCTTTTTGCAAAGTCTTGCGACTAGATCCTTCAAAATTTGACATATACTGTACCAGTTTTCTAGTTTAAACTGCTAGTTATGAAACAAATTTGTCTCACCCCACTTCAGCACCATTTTGCATTTAGAGATAAGCACTCCAGTTTAGATGCAGTTAAGATGTTCGTCAGAAATACAAAGGTACCTGAAGCTTCCAGATGAAGTCTAGTCTTGCCGTGTACTCGACCTGCTGCGCGTGGATGAAGAGCGCGGCCGTGAACAGCAGGATCGTCGTCGCCGTCATGTATTTGAGCATGGCGCACTGCTCGTTGCTGCTACAGAGTGTGTACTTAAGCGTGACGCACTGCTCGTTCTACTTACAGTGTGTGCTTGAGCACACCGAACAGTGCGTGGCGCACTGCTTGCTCTACCTACAGAGCATGGCGCCCTGCTGACTGTACCTACAAAGTGTGTACTTGTGCATGGCGAACTGCTCACTCTTCCAACAGAGTATGCACTTGAGCATGGCGCACTGCTCATTGTACTTACTTAATGCTCGGCCATAATGAATGACATAATGCAGTTTAACTTAAAAAAGGAGTGAAGCCAAAGGCAGTAGATCTGACTGCATCCTGCAGCTGTAGACGAGTAATAAAATCACGTATTCATGAGATAAATTACTCTTTGCCTGCGCGTAGTCTTTGATTAATAAATGAGCTACAGGTACCCATGGCAACCGGTAGCTCGTAGTAAGGCCTTGTCCTACTAAACATAAGAGTCATTATAAAGCGAATAACTAAACAAAATAAGTTTTACAAAGTGCAAGTTACTGCTGCTACTGTAAGTGTGCTTTAACAACTATGATGTCAGAAGGTATGCTTTAAAAACTCGGTAACGGTGCTTTAAGTCCACTATGGAAGCAGCAAACTTCAGCAGCTCTTTGCAGCAAAAGTGATTTTGAGAGGACTTAAGCATTGAAAAGTTTCTTGCAATCTCACTAAAGACAGGAAGTAATTAGAGCGGCCTGACTGGAGGCTCAGGAGGTTCAGTAAATAAGTCAGGACTGGAGGTGTAGGACTGAGCGAGGTCTGACTCGAGGTAGGTGTAGATGAGGAAGTCCCGATTGTCAAAGAGTGGGACGTAGGCGGAGAGGACGAGAGGGAGGAAGATGAGGCAGATGAGCAGCAGGAGCAGGAGCTTGATGAGCGAGCGCGCCTGCAGGAACACCGAACTGCAGACCATGGCTAGCATGACGCAGAACTCGACGTACTGCACAGGAACAGCATGCGCACGCTGCACAACACAACTAGCAACAGAGACAACAAGATCAGAAATGTAGGCTATGCACACAGCACGGAGCAGAATCAACACATACCCCAGACAGGGTAAGGACCAGATTGATGTATGTTGCAAAGATTGCAAGGTACAGCAATAATCATAAGGAAGAAAGAAGAGCAAGGAAGAGAACTAGAGTTGCTTCCCAAATAGAACGCCAATTACAGTGCTACATATGCTGCACACATAGAAAGCTAGATAGCCCTAGAGTATTACTATTAATACTTGTAATGAAAAGAAAGGAGATTAAGAAAGATAACTACATTGTACATGCAGCACAGATAAAAATCAAGTAATAGTAATACACATGATTCATCTATACATTCAAACAAATTTCAATTTGATATTATATGATATCTCTTAACTCTAGTCCATCGCATAGGATAAAAAATAAGAAAAAAAAGAAGAAAAAAGATCTATATATAGGCCCCTATATTTATATATGATTCCATGTGATGAGGGATTAGAAGGAGAAACCGACTCAGATGGCTGGGGCATGTTTTGAGAAAGGAACCTGTTGGCTGGGTACAAAAATGTATGGATTATGAGGTAGCTGGAAAGAGACGTATAGGGAGACCGGAAACGACATGGAAAAACTTGACAGAGAAGGATATGAAAGCTATAAAATTGAGACGTGAGGATGCGACGAATAGGATGAAGTGGAAGGCGGATGTCGATGTCCATGGCTGCAAACGGTTTACCCCTGTGTAAACGGGGAATGCGGCCACAAAACGCGAGTGTGTGTGTGTGTATGTGTATGTGATGAGGGATTGTCAACTTTGTTTGCCAACGACAAATAATTTATCAATCAAAGATACTGCTCTCATGTACTTAAAAAATGGCTCCTTGGCGGAATCGGAAACACTCAGTCAACCATTGTCTTTCCATTAGGCCCATAATATTTTCAAGGGTTGTCATAGTTAAAATATTTGACAAAAGATTAGAAAAATTTTCAATTAAAATTTATTTGCAGGAAAAACTATGAAACATCTACCAAGAAAGTATTTTTAAATGTAGCAGATTGGCTTTGGTCACCAGTTACATAACTTCTGAAATTGAATAAATCATAAAAATGAATCCAAGTATATTTCAAACTAAAATTTTAAGCTCTTGCGTCAAATTATCTCTGTTACAATCCGTTGGAATATAAATCAAAGATCATTTTTTTACAGAAGCATGGCGTTTCAGCTAAGGGGATCATTTTATTATGGCGCACTATGTAGAGTTGAAAATCAAGTGGTGAAATTGTATATCAACAGGTAGTAATGAAACTAGCAGACAATCAAACAGAAAATAAAATTAACATGAACAACACCACACCTCAGGAAAATGAGAAGTATAATTCCAATTGGTGCAGTTGTTTTGTTCGATGCCATAATGAATGCCAGCCAGCTTGATATAGCTGCCATTTACTTCGTCCTTTGAAATGTTGAATATTTCAGACAGACAAGTTCGGAGATCTCGTGAGTCAAGTGCGAACTGACATTGAAACAAAATATCCAGTTTTACTGCAGACAATCAACAACAGATGTTGATTTAACACTCCTTATAGTATCACTTAATAAATTTAAATTAACTAGTTAATTAATTAACACATAGTATCCTACTAATTTCTTTATTTTAATACTGTTTCATAAAATCTCACAACTTCAGAATAAGTTGTCCCCGTGGGGTCAGGATACACAGGTTTTTGCGTCCATGGCTGCAAATGGCCTACCCCTGCTCAGGCGGGGAACCCAGCCACTAAACCGTGGGTGCGTGTGTGTGTCACAACTTAAGAATGTTTCCATGGTTCACGTAATTAATAGCAAAATAAGTTGCGCAAATAGTACCAATTATATTATTCAACATTATTTCAATTTTTTTCTGCAATCAGACATTTATCACAAGTTTAAGCAAAAGAAGAAGTTTTAAACAAGTCACGTTTGTACCATAACTGCTGCCTCTAAGACTGGAGTAATCAACTTTGTCAAACAAAACAAAGATATCAACTGGTCAACTGTTGTACTTACTAGGAAATTGCCTTTAAAACTCTATACTACGTGCCGCATCGCCGAAATGATGTCGCCTGTTGCTTGCAGGAAGAAGTTAGTTCAAAATTTGTGCGTTTTTTGGTGGTCTTCAAGATTTGGGTCCTACTAATTCAATTTGTCACATAACTTCTCTAAATTTGGCACATGCCATTTCATTTGAATTATGCACAGGCCACAGCAGATGAAGAGAGAATTGAAGCGGCAGAAATGTGGTGCTATTGAAGAATGCTGAATGAGCTTTTTGAATGAGCTGTTTGTTGAACTGAAAAACGGACCCACAAAAGTATTGTAGAAGAATTTGAGGTACGCAGAGAATTTACCAAGTTTCATTTTAAAAAGGAAATGGTTTCCTTTGGGCACGTGCTCAGGGCCAGCAACGGAAAGATCCTGGTAAACGGTCCTGCAGGGAAAAATTGAAAGAACGCGAGGACGGGGGAGGCCGAGAAAGATATATGAGGATAACATCACAAAGTGGATGGGTCAACCAATGGAAGTTATCGTGAGAAAAAGTTGAGGACCACGAGGGGTGGAGAAATATTGCGAAAGGTGCTGCGACGGTGCTACAACGTCAGTAACGACGGCCGGCGGAAAAGAGAATGAGAGATAGGCCAATAACAAACGTTTATATGCATTTATAAGCTAAATGGCATATTTTGTGCTTTAAAATCGTTCACGACCTATCTGTCACCCTAAATTTACTGGATGAATTGAGAAAAACTCAAATCAAAAATCTGTTATCAAATCTCAAAGTTCTCAAAATTTTAAGTTGCATATTTTAGTACAAGTCGAGCGCCATAACAGGTCTTCATGTAGCGTAGCGGTAGTTATGTGATCCATTGTCGATTTGCCAAGATTTTGACATCAAATTAATGTGTCGGCAGATAAAAAGCAGATCTTTAGCAAATTACAAAGAATAAATTGACACTCTGAAGCACTACGACTATTACAACCACATCATTCACTACAAAACTTTTTGACAATTCACTTTCTTACTATATACACTTTTTTCTTACATTTCAATTTTTTAATGATTATTTCAAATTTAAGAATGCCAAAATCCAGTAACACAGCCTCGACATACGACGTAAGTCTCTGTGATTCAACATTGCGACTGTTGAATCGCAGAGACTAGGTCGATGGTTCAGAACAGAAATTGTGAATTGCCTAATATATATTTAGTAAATTTTCGAAATTTCAGGTCGAAACTGCGACTTCAATTAATGAATAAATACAATTTAACGCAGCACTTCCAGCAGGTAAGCAGATGAACTATTCTGCATCTAAATTTTGATGCTTATACCATGATGTTATCCGATAAATTTCAGACCAATCTGTGCATTTTACATGAAACGTTTTTCACCTTTGACCAGTTCTGCGCACAATATATAAAGAAAAGAAAAACTGAATTAGATACATTTTGTGAGGATATCTTCAAAACCGTGCGAATGCATCAAGACAAACATACGCATACACGTTACGTCATTCTTGCTTGTAAATATAGATTTTTTCTCAAGACAAATCTAAGTAAAAATTTAATTACAGTACGATTACAATATAAATTTAAAAAACAGTTAAATATGATTTAAAAGATCAAGAAAAACAATTGAATGTTGTAGTTGTTAGAAGCGCTTCAATCAAATATAGTGCAAAACTGTGCATCACCCATGAGAAGAACGATGTGACGAACACAATGGCGACCGTTGCCACAGCAACGAGTTGACTGAGAACGCGGTTAAGTGATATATGCATTGAAACAGTCCGAAACACTTCGGCACAGCACTGCAGCAGTCATAGAGCAATGCCTTACTAACGCTCACTTGTTACAAATTTACAAGTGTCTAACTAACTAACCTCCCTTTTGTCGTCTAAGCTGATAATGTCCATGTTTTCACATTGGCTTAGACGTTTGAGCCCTGATGAGGACAACTAGAGCTGGGTTTTTACGGCCGGATGCCCTTCTTGACGCAAACCAAATAAATAAATATTTGGCATGGGGTTAGCAGCAAGAGACACTTGTGTGTTTAACAGCCTTGCTGAAGGGCCTATAACTCATGGTTTCATAATTACTTTCATCATCATCATCATCTTAGCATAGTTCAAATTTACACGGGTCTATTTACAGAAATATGCAAATATATACATTTGCATAAAATTTCTTAAATAAACTGACAAATTCTTGAGCATGACGTAGTAATAGCCTAGACTAGGACATGTGTGATTGTAAAGCGCCCTTGTGATGGTTTAGGTCATGTTATGGCGCTATATAAGTTGTCCGACATTGATTAATTAATTGATTGATCTTGATTAAAGAAACAAGCAGATAAACACTTAAGAGCAACACTATAGTGACATTGCTAATGCATTTAGAAACTGTTACATGACTACATATGTTGATTCAGCTGTAGATTTAGCTGCTGTGGATGAATTTAATAAATTATATCACGCAACGAGCAAAAAGCGAACGGCGGTGATAAACTACCAGCTAATTTTGACGATATTGAATGTGCTGAACTCTGTATCGGTAAATTAAAGGCGGGAAAGGCAGCGGGCCACGACGGTCTTGTAGCCGAGCATAATATTGCTAACAGTCATCTATGTATTGTCAATCATTTAAAATTACTCTTTACAATGTTCTTGAATCATTCGTTTGTTGTAGATAAGTTTGGTATGAGCATACCTATAATTAAGGATAAACATGGTGATTGCAGCTCGGTGGAAAACTATACGCCAATCACTCTAAGCCCGGTTGTTTCGAAAATTTTTGAGTCTCTGCTACTAGATAAATTTAATGGCTACCTGGTAGCTGATGACTTACAGTTTGGCTTTAACAAGAAGTTAGGTTGTACTCATGCCATCTTTGCACTTAGACATGTTGTCAAATATTTTAATTTCAATGGCAGCGACGTTTACGTTGCCGCATAGATGCCTTCAAGGCGTTTGATCGATTAATTCATTACAAATTATACTCCATCCTGATAAAAAGTAGTCTTCCGATTTTTGTAGTTGATTTAATTATACATTGGTACAGCAGTCTGAGAGTATTTGCGAGGTGGAATAGTGCTGCCTCAGATATGTTGAAGATAAATGGGTGTTCGTGGTGTTCGGCAGAGATGCATGCTCTCTCCAGCGTTGTTTAATCTCTACGTCAATGGCATTATTGCTGAGCTTAAGAGATTAGATTATAGATGTCATATAAAGAACATTTACTTGGGATGTTTTTTACGTAGATGATCTTCTTGTACTTTCAACGTTTACACTCGGGCCTCAGCGGAGCAAATGGCAAGCGCCCCAACGGGCTGACCCTCACTCCTTGGCACGGGGGCAAAAGCTCATCTGGGATGTGACCGTAGCTGACACACTGACTGAGTCATACATCCCTACAACCACTCCCCGGAAATGCCGCTAAGGGCGCAGCAGAGAAAAAGGAAGTGAAATACGCCAAGGTTGCGAAGACCTACATTTTTGTCCCGATTTGCAATTGCGCTTGAGACTGTCGGACCTATCAACTCCAAAGCGCTTGCATTCTAGTGAAAAAGGGGCAAAAAAACTCAGAACCTTGGGATATTACTGGCTAACAAAAGTGAAACTATTTACTATTTACCGTCATTTTATCATTTGTCATACTTTATTTTCAATAAATGCATGAGGAATGGCAGTGTAAAATGTCGATCATGTAGCCTATGCTGCAACCTCGAGACAGGATCTAGTGAAAAAGCTGCAAAAAAACTCAGAGCCTTGGGATTTTATTTGCGTTGCCACAGTGATTTTTTTTTGCTAGCTGTTAATCATTTGTCATGCTTAATTTCCATTAGATGCAAAAGATATGGAAGTGTATGCTTGCCACAAGATTATAGAATCTAGTGAAAAAGCTGCAATACAACCCCAGAACCTTGGGATATTATTGGCGTTCCAATAGTGAAACTTTTACTATCCTTTTATCATTTGTCGTACTTTATTTTCAATAAATGCTCAGAAATGGCAGCGAAAAAATGTCAATCATGTAGCCTATGCTGCAACTTCGAGATATGATCTAGTGAAAACACTGCAATAGAAACCCAGAACCTTGGGATTTGAGCTGTGTTCCAATAATGAAACTGTTAACTAGCCTTTTATTATTTACATTGTTCAGTCCGATAGGCCTATAGCTAGCCTGCTGCTGGCTTTAAGGCTTTGTCTATATGTTGACGTAATCATAATAAAACACAGCATTAGAAGCCTTCTATTTATATTCTGTTGTAGTAACTGGTTATACTCACGTTATGTAATACATAGTAGTAGTTAATGATAAGTGATGGGCAGTTTGGAACTGTCTAGTAGCCTACGAATTGTTTTCGCATCCTTAATTCGGAGGTCAAGGATACTGCCGTCTCCGAATTATTATCTACTAATACCTCCTAAACTGTCCATCACTATCGGGGAATTAGAGGAAGAATTCCCGCGGTGCTTAATGGGTCCAATGGAATTCCTTCAACCCTCTACCTGCATCGCAAAAAGCATTTGTATTCTCTCCAGGAACACCTTGGCGGCTCACCGTGGGGCCCCGGGAGTACCTCCAAGTCTCTCAGTGCGGGCCCTGCGGGGTTCGATCGCGCAATGGGAATCCCTGCATGAGCCCTCCACCAACATTGTCAGAATGTGTAATGTCACACTTTTCTAAGTCCCCGAGACCTCCTGAGCTCCTTTGGGGGCTCTTTTAACCCCGTTCCATGCACACTGAAGAGCCGCTTTAGGGCCTCAACGCCAAAATTGAACCTTCGACGGCATCATGCACAACTTTGGTATCCAAAATCCTAGAGGCTCTCTTTGCTGCACCATCTGCCCCCCTGAGCCTGAAGTGGTCCCCGTGGCGGCCCCCCTGATCCCAAGGCCTCTTCGGGGCCCTGGGCCTTTGGCCCCAGGGCCTCTTCGGGGCTCACAGTCCATTTGGGGCCCCTTGGAGACCTCGATGATGCCGTGACCCGGTCGCATTTTCTCATTCTGGTATGTGCACGGCGGGGCTCGGCCGGAAGGGCGGTAAATTCCCCTATGACCTGAAGTAGGAAATTTGTGATCCACCTGCACAAATTTCGTGCCGATATCTTCAAAAAGCTATGTGAATGCATCGAAACAAACATGCGGCCACACACAAACGCACAAATATACATTCTTCCCTGCAGATAGATTAGAAAAAGTTCAAAAACGTTATGCAAAAAGTCTTGAGGGCCCGCGTGATAAAACGTATCCCGAGCGTCTTGTTGTATGTGACCTCGTCTCCCATGAACTCCGACGACGTCGCATTGATCTTGTGTTTTGTTATAAAATCGTTAACTCACTGGTTGCTCTCAAACTTGAAAACTTTTTTACACTTGACCAGAACACAAGAACTCAAAGCTACAATTTTAAATATATTGCATAACTTTATTTAAATCTTTTCCAATTACATTTAATTAAAGCATAGAATACAATACCAGCGGCTAAATAAAATGCATTAAAAAACATTTAAATACAATTAAATACCTTAAACTACAATAAAATACATAGTCCTACGTTAATGTTCATTGAAATACATTCAAATGCAATGAAAGACATTAAAATACATTTAAAGTGCATTCAAAGTCGGGTAGTCGCCCGTCTGGGCCCTCTCCAGAAGCGACCCTATGTCTGCCCCTCCCTCTCCCCTCCCCATCGACCGTCGGCGAGCGTCCCTACCACAGCGTAAGAGATCCATGCATAATATATGCATGTCAATCATTATTTAATTGAGCTGTGGTCGTAGCGAGGCGCTGTGGTGTAGTGGTTAAGGCGTCGGACTTAAAGTCCAGAGGTCCAGGTTCAAGTTCCCGCGCCCCAACTATGAAATCATGCGTTACAGGCCTTTCAGCAAGGCTGAAACACGTGAGTATCGCTAGCTGCTAGCCCCGTGCCAGATTCTTATTTATTCGGTTGGCGTCAGGAAGGGCATCCGGCCGTAAAAACCCAGTTCCAGTAGGCCTGACCAGGGCGGGCGAAAACGCGTAAACCTGTGTGAAAACATGGACATTAACAGATTACACGATAAAACGGTGGTTAGTTGGTTTCAGTATGTGGTGGTAGCTTACTATAGGCTGCACCAATCAACCTTCTGTGATTTTGCATTCGACTTTCATTAGCTGTTGCAAATTTACTTTGGAATGGGATCACTATTTTACTCATCATTCGTCATTGCAGCTGCAGTTATCGTATCACAACTTTATTGATTTGCAAAACGTCGACATTAGTTGCACTGCTGTGGATTGCAAATACACTTTTCCTGTAAGTTCCGTTAAGCTGTCGATGCACATTAGACCATAGAATTAGAGAACAAAAATTCATGTACTTGTGATGCTTCGAAACAAGTTGTCAGAAGAAGGCCGATAATCTATTAAAATAATAGTTGTGGTATACAACAGTTTGGATAAATACAAAGTATATACAGGCCCGATTTGCATTTCCATAAAGATATGCATTTTGCGATATATTTTTTTTACAAATTCCTGTAAGCCTACATCCAATTCTTCAAGGTCATTATTCTGTTCTCTAGAGCTGCCCACAGCAACGCACGCTGGGACGTCTACACCGCTGACGATAACATTGTCGGTGCTGCTCTGCATCGCTGTGCTTATCATAGTTGTACTCTGCATTCAAAGGTTACAAAGTTTGATTTATATATTTTACCAATGATGTGTTAGCTCCGGATTTAGTGTTGGCGTTAGTGGATAGTGAATATAGTGCTAGCGTTAGTTAGTGTTAGTTGTAAATGTAATGTTAGCGTTAGTTAGAGTTAGTTGTGAATGTAATGTTAGCGTTAGTTAGTGTTAGTTGTGAATGTAATGTTAGCGTTAGTTAGTGCTAGTTGTGAATTTGTTGTTTGCGTTTGTTCTTCGTTCTGCAAATAGCCGTCGCTCAATCAGTTTTGCTGCACCTATAATTTGGAACTCACGCCCCCTCCCACTACTCTCCTGTTCAAGCCTCCCTTTGTTTCTTTCTGGTCTGAAAACTCATCCTATTCCCCGTAAATGTACTTTTTTCCCTGACAAATAAATGGAATAACTGACCCGGCTTTTGCTGCACATTCTCCTTTCCTCCTCGTCTGGGTTTCCTAAATTACATCTGCATGGTGCCCATGACGAGGGGAGGTCCCCGAAGGCGTCTTTCGACGCCGAAACGGACTAGTTAAAAGCGCAATGTTATTGATTGTAGTATTACGATTTCAGTATTAACAGATGTAGGCCTGTTATATAAATATGTTGCAATCTTGTGATAATTACTAGGCCTCTTACGTCGTCATTTTAGACATAATCAAAACAAAGCAAACGCAGGGAACATTAGTCTACATGCATTATTTTGCAGAGTGTAACGCCACGCGTGTTTTGTCAGGACTAAATCCTGACAAAACGCGCGTGGCGTTATACGCAGCTGTCGCCGCACAACGGCTTGACACAACCATAGTCGATTTTCACGCGAAATGCTGCAGGCAGGCGCCTGCTTAACGTTCGGCGTCGAATTCGCAGAAAACTTCTATTTTTCGTGCTACGTGTACGCCGACTGAGCTTAACCCCGATTATTTATAACACTGCCACTTACATGTATTTTGGTAATAGTTTTCTACTATGGTCTTAGGGTTCGTCGCAGTCAGCAGTCCAGTGCGTTGAAAGGAGCGCATGAGTTTAGGACGACGATTGAACGTGGGCCTAACGGCAACGAACCATGTAACGAACGAGCAGGTAACGAACGAGCAGGTAACGAACGAGCAGGTAACGAACGAGCAGGTAACGAACGAGCAGGTAACGAACGAGCAGCAGGTTACAGAAAGGAAACAATGGCTTAATAATGAAGCCATTCATTACTTGCCTCTGTTGCATCAAACTTGACACCTCAGGATCTCAATACCCGCTGTAATAGTTTTTCTGCAACTGCAAAGATGTGAAAAAGGGCATTACCAGAGTCACTAATAGCCTTGCAATTTATTGTCCATACGAACTAACATTGGCAATGCCAATGTGGGGAGGCGTAGTCTACGCCTCCAACAATAAACCCTGCCTATGGCCTATAGCCTATCGGTCCCTAACCTTGGGGTCCCTAACCTTTTTCATTTATCAACCCCAAAAATACTATTTGAGGAGAGCGGCGACCCTATAAGGAGCATGATATAATGAAACAGATTCAAACCTTAATGCTCAACGTTGTGCTCAATATCCTACACTGTCTGCAGATGCTCAAACAGTAGCGCAGTGATCTTTGATTCGCAGTAATCTTTGAACTATTGCGAAATCTGATTGGCCTAAAAGCCCGTCACGCATCACCGTTGCTGACCGAGCCAGATAGCTACGCCGTGATGTAGGCCGATCTCAGCCCTCGTAGATTCGTCACGCTACGCAGATTCACGAGCGATTTCGTCAACATCACAGAATTCGCGTTCACTGCTCGATTGAAAGGAGGAGAGGGGAATAGAGTGGTAGGGGGAGGGGATGGCGACGAGGGGGAGTTTGTTGTCGGAAGGCGGGAAGGGGGAGGGCGGGGGGACGATGGGGGGAGGTGAGCGGACGGGCGGCAAGACAAAGGTAGCGGGCGGGGCGACGCCTGCAGGGGCGAAAGCGTTGATAATATGCGAACCCCTCTGTTTTGTCACCAAGAACAGAGGTCGATATCCAGATAAGGAAATGAAGATGTTGCTGTTCAACTTCTATACGGGGGAGCAACTATCGGCGGCGAAGGAGGTGCTCGTCGAAAATATCGAACATCTCAAAATTGAAGCTATTCAAAAATCCCTTCGCAAGCGACGGGATAATAAGGAAGGAGCAGCCTGAAGTCAAGAATCGCCACGACATTGAAGATCTGGTTAGCATAGTCGCTCATCTTGATGAAAATCAACTCGTCGATCACATTCCTACGTTCGAATTCGAAAATACGAATAACTGCGATAATAATATTATTGAGTATTTAGTCTGTGTTGAACTGGTTGATTCGTCGATTGGGAAGCTAAAGCTAGGTAAATCTGCTGGTTTAGACCAATTGCCGGTTGAACATTTAATATACTGCCATCCTGCTATTGTGACAATTTTAACAAGATGGTTTAATTTGATGCTACTATTTGAATACGTTCCAGATGGTTTTGGTAGAAGTATATTAGTAGCCATACCTAAAGCAGATACTGGGAATAGGAATATCTCTGCTGAAGACTTCAAGGGTATCTCCATTAATCCAGTGATTTCTAAAATATTTCAACATTGTCTTTTGAGTGTATTTGGTAATTCTTGAAAACAGCTAGTATGCAGTTTGGTTTTAAATTCAAAACTGGATGCAATCATGCTTTATTTTCTTTGCGTAAAACTGTTGAATTTATTATACAACGCGACACTACAGTAAACTTATGTGCTCTCGATATGAGTAAAACATTTGACAAATTAAATAGATTTGCATTATTCATTAAATTGATGAATCG
>JAQIWG010004785.1:0-15479 GCA_034695025.1 Chamaedrilus cognettii | reverse complement strand
ATCATAATATTATATCATAGTATCATAATATTATATCATAGTATCATAATATTATATCATAGTATCATAATATTATATCATAGTATCATAATATTATACGCCAAACCATTGCAAAAAGGAGTGTACTAAAACACTCCTAGCTCTTGGTAACTCGTAAGCTTAAGAGCCTATCTCTCCAGCAATCCCGCATCTTCCAGGGAATCAAGGCAACTACTTGTTGGTTGTTACCCAGTGAGAAGTAAGCACCTAAATACATCGCTTTTCAATTAATCAAAAACTACACCGCTTTTCGATTAACCATTGCTTCGGGATCTGCTACTACTCTCGATACATTGCCATGCCCAAACAAGTTGTTCACTATCAATAAACTTACAAGACTTAGTGCGGATTGGTTTTGTGGATCGAATATCAACCGAGCTCTCTTGTTCGTCGCCGGTAGCTAGCTGCCTTTGCCTGGCTGTTTGTTGCATAACGAGGCCACCACGAGCGCAGATATTGATTAATTAAACTGCTTATCTGGACCACGCTGGAAATAACTCATAGATTTCAGTCAATCACTCTGCAAGGCTTGACTTTTCACTTAAACTTTACAATGAAAATTTTTTAATAGATTTTAGATCCATTTTTAACGATCAAATTGAGATCGGTGGCCTTGCATTAACCTTGCATCAAGTTTTCTTGTCGAAACCCGTCGAGTTCTGTAGGCTACCATCTCAGCGCTCTATTGAACAACCAGGACGTAGGATTTCACCAGATCTGACCGGTTACACAATATGCCACTAACAACAAGCAACTGAGCCAACGTTTACCAATTATTACAGCATGATGTTGCCCCAGTTTTACAGGAACTCGTTAGATGTCTACTGTTTACAGTAAAACACTCCCGTGCAGCCAAAGATCAATAAGGCCTACCAGGACATAATAACACAAGTTCTGCGCAACAAGACAGCGTCAGGACCAATCCAATTCGTCAACACGGCCTTTAACCAACCACATGGTATATGGTAGCACTGCACTACCCTATATCAGCAAGGCTTGTACTCTCATCACATTTCGCAATTTTAACCACAGCCGTCACGCAAATAGAAAACAACCACTTGCTGGAAAGTAGGCTACTTGTCTGGACTAGAAGTTCACTAATTGAAAAATGCCCATCAAAATCAATATCTATAGCCTCTAGGTTGTAATTCTAGAACTTATCAATCCTAATTATGTCCCTTATGACCGAACGATAACTATTTGATACTATTCACTGCTTGCTATAAATATAGCTCGAAAATAGCACAATGTCCCATTTGTTACTGATCTAAAAATGACTCCCTTCAACAACGAGCAAAAGAAGTATTCATATACAAGCAGCATCAGCAGCAGCGATTTATAAATAGATCGTTGGGCTACGCCAACCAAAGTCAACAAGCGGGGCTAACCAAACCCTAACCGTAAGCTAGCCCTCACGCAACCCTAACCCTTACGCGCAGCTCTAAAGCGCAACCCTAAAGCAGCTCAATAAACCTAACGCAACCAAAATTTTTATTCATTGCAAGCGGGAGCCTTTCGTCGACTACTCGCGAGTACCGTGCACGGGTGAACAACAACAGTTATAAATGCAATGCATGTATCCACATCTATTATTACTATAAAACACCACTAAATATTTTTAGCATCCAACACAATCAACGGTAATCTTCTGACACACAAATCTTTTCACCATCCCAATACAAATCTACTCAAAACCTTTACCAGTGATTTATCACCAGCATTTATTCTGTGAAAAGCACACATAATCTCCACTGCTTACGTCCCCTCGATTGCCCATAGGTAACTTTCTTGGAAGAACCGATCTCCGGTTTTCTTCAGGATTTCATCATTTGTTCTGGAAAAGATTAATACCTCTCCGGTTCGGAAGCCATCGCCGGCGCCTAATAGTGCACGCACACCTTTCAGTCAAAACGAAAGAAGTTCACCGTGGCATTCGCTTGAGAGAATACACACGGTACCACTGCGTGCTCGCGCATGCGGTCAAACGAACGCCAGCTACCGTCCATAAGTTCACTGTGACCTTAAGAAAAAGAATGCTGCGTGCAGCATTCGTCGTTAAGGATCATGACGTCAGATCTGCGCGCCGAGACAAGCGACCGCAAGCAGTCGGCGGCTCGACGAGTTCTATAGTAATCTATACTGACTTTAGTCCTTAAGGACAAAACTTCCTTCGTTTTGACCGAAAGGTGTGCACGCACTTTAAGGAGACCCATCTATTCAACGAAAAGATTTCAGAGCAAATCCCGCTCCCAGAGGCTCGTCCCGCACGCATACAAATCGCTATTATTTTCCTATTCCGTTCCACTTTTAACATTTTTAGCTTTCAGGGTTATTTTTTGTAGTAATTGATCAGTCTTTTATCTGCCACTGGGATGGTCAAAGCACCAGAATGTGTGATTATATGAATGAAACAAAATGATTTCTGAACAAATCCCTAAAGGCTCGACACACACGCAGAGAATCATTTGTTTTTCCGATTTAGTGCCATTATTTGCATTTTTTACATTTTTCTTTATCTACCCAGTTAGGGTTAGGATTATGTTCAGTTTCTATTTAACCAATGGTTTTTAAGTTCAGGTTATAATTAGGGTTAGATTTACGCGATGTTTAGCATAAATTGGACCAATAATTCTAAAAATGGAACAATATTTCTAAGTGGATGCGGGCTAATTCGCCCGCATCGAATGATCATACAATGCTTTTTTACAACATAACTACTGAGAGATAATTTAGAACACAAATACAAAGACAAATCGGCAGCTCACAAATTGAGCCGCGGATCCCTGCCGCTTTGCGGCGATGAAACGAACATTAAATCTGCTATTAACGATGACTCTTCTTCCGGTTACATTACAAGCCTTCCATTATTCAGCGAATACAATCTGCATATTGTTCGAATGGCCGGGCCCAGAATGCACACAAAGTATTGTAACCATTCACTGCTTGTTATCATTGATAAAATAATTACCACATTGCCACGATTCTTTACATCTTCGTTTATTTATTTCGAGTTATTTACATCACATCTACTGTGAGTCTGCTAGTAGTAGTCTTTGAACCACATATATTTTCTCTTCACTAAATTATTGTCATAATACAACGCGACTGTACACTACCAGTTTATCACATTGTACCTATTATGCGTATTATGTGTATTATGTGTATTATGCGTATTATGCGTATTATGCGTATTATGGGTATTATGCGTATTTATGCGCGTCCAAAAATACTGCACTGGATTTGTGTTATGTTTGATTTGTTAGAGTGGCCAATGATGGTTGTACACTAGCCGCTCGTGATAGGCTACCAAATGGCTCTTTCGCCCCTGGATCTATTACACACACGGGCTAGAGCTCTGTGTGTGTACACATTGTGTGTTCTGTGGAGTGTGTAGCCTGGCTGAGTGATAGCGAGCCTTGAAAGAATGGCCTTGGTCCTACGCGGACCGAACAGAGCGGCCTAAAGTACAACAAATCTCAAGGACCCCATCAGAAACATACTAGGTCAAGGCGTTGCTAACAAAACAAGACAGGCGACCAGAAAAAATTCTGAGCATATCAGCCTTAATAGAATGCACAGAATTCTGAGCAGCCTACAGTTACAATATCAGGCTACCGATTTCAGACGCAAAAGATTCCAGAAATTCTTTCAAAAATTTCCAGAAATGCATTTGCAAAAAGAACAATACCATATGCAGGAGTCACTGGAAAGAAAGGCAACCATTACTCCAAGAATTCACATGTAGACCATTGATAAATGCATCCGGTGTGCAGCACTGTAGCGGCATCTTGGAGAGAAAAAAAGAGACAGAGAACTTACTTTGTACATAATCGATTTAATCCCTATACGATTTACCAAAGGGGTTAAATTTTGTTAGGGGGGTTGAACCCCCGAACACCCTCTGAAAAATCTCTCATCTGACACTCAATACCAGCGTGCACCTATCCAACCCGGCTGCTCTGGGCCTTGTCGAGTTAATGCTGAACACCTTTAATAATAGAAGTAGTGTAAATATAATTAGCGCCATCAGTACTTCATTGGCAAACTGCAGGGAATTAAATAAAAATCAATAGGCCTAAAGGGAAAGAAAAGCAGCTTCTGCTCCACTGGCACTCAGATTAAAAAAAGATATGGTAATCAATATTTTTTCAATCATTCACGTTGGCAGAAGAATAAACAATTAGAATATATATAGCATTTGATATATATCCCCATACCACCACGCTAAACAGGCCAATAAGTGGCAAAACAAATTTGCATGGCACTTTTATATCTTCAGATACATGGGCCTGAGTAGCGCGCATGCACGCATCTTAATGCCCGGGGAAGCTCTGGGCCGCAAGCCAATTCTTTGTTCCCCGGCTTGCATGGTACCAAGAACATTATACCACTGAAGTCTTTGGTTGGCCTGGATGCATAAAGAGGGCACTTAAAATATACCCCACATGCAACAATGTGCCCAGTAATGCCTTAAATAATACATTAAACCGTTGACATTCAAAACAACTTGAATAACATTTTGTAGAAGTTACACAGTGAAGTATGCAACTGTGAGATATCCTCTTTTCAGTCCACTGTGTTTCTAATCCAGGGTCCAGCAATTCAAAAGAATATTTACAATGTTAATTGAAACACAGCGGTTGATGTTGGATGCAAAATCCCCAGATGTGCTACACAAAACTCCACACTAGCCTAACTGGTGCTAAATTATGCATGAGTTGCCGAGAAGCAAGACAAGCAGATCGGACCAGTTACTCTAGATGGAATAGAAACTCTCTGATTACAACCAGACATTCACATGTCAAATGGAAGGACAGAAACATGATTAAAGAGGAAATAGCATGGACATGATTCCATTAATTTCAAAGCCTTTAGATCCGATTTCAGAGACTTAGTTTCATACTTGACTTCAACCTCGGCCAAGGATTGTTTTAACGGCAGCCCGGCTCATAGATGCAAACTATAACGTATGTGTCAAAGCATGTCTGGAGGCATAAAGTGCACTTTGGCATACATATAAAATTACATAATTATTCTCCTGTATGCATTTGTATGGTAATAGGCTCTATGACCACCAAGTTGCATATAATATACGACTACTACGCTTTTATTTAAAAGCCAATTTCTTTTAATATTTAACTGCTCTCTCCAACGGGGACAAATGTTTCCTTCCAACTTAAGACACTCGGGTGTAGCATATCTAACTGTGCTATTTATATTATGAAGTTACTATATTGAAGTGATCAATGCAAAATATAGGACAAACATAAAAAGAAGGAGCAGGGCACTGACACTGAGTTGAAGAGGTAGGCGCGCCCCTGACTGCCCTGAAAAGACTGCAACACAAGAAAAATAAATCATTATTTACACATTCACCACATGATACATTCATTCGGTCATTCAAATCAATAATTCAACAAAGCAATTTACTTAACATGAATCAGTTTAGAAAGCAAAAATAAATTTAACGTTTCAGTCAGAAGGAATACTAACTTTATCAGAACAATATAAGCAATTATTGTACATCACCTGTAATGGGCCATGACGCTAACGCGACCTTCCCCCAATGCAAGATTTTTGATCCACTAAAATCTCGGTGCACGCTATAGCTAACCCTGAACCATAGAACCATATGTAACTGAACCATAGCTACCCATAATCCCAATTAACCCTAAACCATCACTCACTAACTAATTTCTAAGTAATCCTATACCTAACCCAAAATTACTCGCATCCCTAATAAAAAATGAACTAAAATTGCGGTAAATGAAAAGTCCGACTACCACAGGTCACAGAGCGTGCATGAAACCAACCCATTCAAATATGAGAATACCTATTCCGTTATGAATTTTTAAGCTTTATGAATTTTCAAGCTTTATGAATTTTCAAGCATTAAACATTCAAATAAATTATGATGATGACTAAAATACTAGAGCAGTTCTATCCAATGTGCATCTCTTCTAATGTAGCCAAAATTACAGTGCTCAGCATCAAGGCCACGTTATACATGACCTCAGATCCACCTTGGGAACTGTAAGTCTAAAAGGCAATCCCAGTTTCTTAGACAAATCCAGGCCCGGTACAGCTCCGGACATTTTCTGAGAACGTCACACGATTGATGATCAATGAGACCTCAAGACGCGAACAGAATAAGATCCTTCTGACACTTTCTGAACTGCTTAACACATGTATGCACGCAAGAACGTTCTAGGCCTACATCAATTATTCAGAACGACATCTTACGATAAAAAATGACACCCTATCTGAATAGAAAAATGGCACCACTTGACAAGAATAATTATGATGCAGTATAGGACTGTATTATCGCTATCCGCTATTGAAGACAAGATATTTGTAGATGAAAATGAGTAGAAAAAACTATGACTGTTCCAGTTTAAAGAACGTTGTTCAGTTAGTATAACAAAATACGAATAGAAGACTAACGACACGTTACTTGTATAACTTTGATGGATAAAATATAGAAAACTATGACTGATCTATTTTAGATGATACAGTGTTCCAATTTGTTTGACAAAATAGGAAAAAATGAAAAAGATACTGTAGGCTATCACATAGTGCGTTTCTCCAACTAGTAAGCAATCACTCACTATGTGTACAATAATACAGTATAAAACAGGGTTCTGTTTATCTGCGCTATCTTGGCTGACATTAGGCCTCTGTTGATGAACAACGCTCCTATATGAAAACACACATCTACCCTCACAACAGAAACCAAACACCAATCAACTACCAGACCCACTTACAAATCGGGCCATCGTTCAGTCACAACAGAAACAGCAAAGTTTGCATACAGGCCTAGTTTGGTTTTACAGCCGTGGTTTTGCATTGTCAACGACCAAAACAACTCGATGCTGGCAACTGGCACGGCTCCAGTATTTTGCATGCTTAAAATATTGCTATCAACAGATCTAGATCGGATGCTCTATTTTAAAGAGGTTTACTAATTAGACAACGCATTGCTCAGGAGGGAATGCAGTGCTCAGGAGGGGAAGCCAAGACTAGAGTACAAATTGCAGGTTAAAGCTAAAAAACTAATCATGTTAAAGCTACAACAGCATTGAATAATTTACACATGCCTAGGCCTACAAGATTTGTTATCAATACAAGGACAAATCTAAGGTAAACTAAAGCAGTTCGCTATGGCAGCATAGAGGCTAACATTCGATGTTAACCTTGGATCACCATCTGCCTGTATGAAACACCAGATTCCAGACTTAGCGTTCTGCTACACCATGCACACCCTACTAAATTTAACATGAAACCCTGACAACATAATATTTACCTGTGGTCAGATTTTTTATGCTGCCAGTACAAGTTTAGCAGAAAATCAAAATGCAAATTGAATAGAACAGGGCAAATGCTGCTCTCTCTCTCCCTATTTAATTTGTACCTTCAATAATTGAAATCCACTCCAGGCTTAGTCTGATGGAAAGTGAGGCACTGGCAACCCATTGCTCCCAACATTAAAATTGGCAGTCGCCCAATCATCATCGCCCCATGTTTTCCTGCTCTTGACTCCCCCGTGAGTTGCCGATGTCTTTGACTGCCATTGATTCCCTCTCTAAATCCTCAGAGTCATTACGTTTTATTGTCTGCCTCTTTTTCCGCACGTAGCTTCCGGTTGCTCGGCTATAATTACGCTAGAAGGATAGGTGTGCAATTCCACGGCGCGCGCCGCTGTATTATTTCAAGGCCGCCTAGCACCCGCTCGCTTCCGCCCACACCGCTAAAATTACAGCGCGCTATTCATAGCCCTCCTCCGCTCAAGCAACGACAACAACACGCCTGCTATTGGATAGCCTACATGTATGCAAAGAAAGGCTTTGAAATCGCAGGCATAAACCAAATCTCTGCGTTTCCGCCAGCAGAAATGCAAATCTATGTTTTTTACACGCTATTTGAAGAGTATCAGGGCCTAGGTTGTTGCAGGGCAAGCCTACAGTCGCCGCTAAACACAATGAGCATCACACAAAGACCAGGAAGTAGGAACTGGACCAGGCTTTGATCAGAGACAAATGGGCCCACCGATCCATCTCATTCTTTCACTCGGTTTATTTGCGTTTCCAGTACAGGCCTACACGGTTACGGTTACGCATCAGCAAAACGCAAGTAAAAATCGCTACATAAACCCGAGTGGCAAGACGGCGGCTTTAAGGAGTCATTTCTGCTAAAGCCGCTGTCAGACAATGCGAGATCCAGTTATTGTTCTGTAGTCCATGGTTTCACAATGTACATAGTTTTTGAAGTTTGAAATAGGAAAGAGAACACCAACGCTTTCTTGACACACATTGGAAAAATCCCAAAGCAAAAATGTCAAAGTGCACTCTGTGCAATATCTATGGCGACTGTACGCGGTATTTGTGAAGGTAGTTTAATGAATCTATAGTAATCAGGATAGGGAATCACATGGAGACATATCCTGTATTAATAACCAATGTTCTTTTTATTTAAGGCTGTCTTACGATGACGAAACTGACGTTTCAATAATATAATGTCACTGTTAAACTTTCTGCAGGACTAATGCACATGACTACCGCCGAGCCAACAGCACAAGCCACACCCACAGCAAACCCCGCCCCCTCCCTAAGCCTCTATTATACAGTGTAGCCTCTCACAAAACAACATTACATATCTTCAAATCTCATGCAAGAGCTTACAAGCAGAACCAACGTGATAGTTCAATCAGAGTCAAGGGCTAACACGCAGCACATTGCTAGGAATTTGTTAGGCTAGTTGCTAGACCTCAATCTATGTGCGATTTAGTGACGTAGTCCGATTTAACGAAATTTTCTGTTGCTAGACCTCGATTTGAAGGGCGATTTAGCAATCTGCGAATTAATTTTCAAAATCGCACATTTATGCGATTTGAAGTGCGATTTAGCAATCTGTGAATTAATTTTCAAAATAGCACATTTCTGCGATTTTAAGTGCGATTTAACGGCCAAAACATCGGAAAGTCAGTTACGTTTCAATATTCAAATTTTCACGATATTATTGAACATTCACCACTATAGACACGTATTAACACGATTAGAGCCTTGCGGAACGCTAATGAAGGCCACGATACAGTAATATTTTAGCGCATTTGCTAAATCGCACTCAAACCGAGGAAAATTGTCGAGCAACCCACAAATTTCAAACTGCAGTTTAGCTTAAACTGCAGTTTGAGCAATGTGCGATTTAGCATATTTTCAAATCGAAGTCTAGAAATAGCCGTTAGTCACTTCCTGGTTACAAAGCAACACCAGCGGCAACAAGCCGCTTCGAGGTAAAGTCAAATCCTGGTTATAGATAGGCCAGCCGCCTCAGCAGCGCAACGCGTCAATTTATTCACAGAAGACGAGGCTTCCTGCAATAAACAAGCGTGCACTGGAGAGACAAGCAGTCCGGCGCATGGCACGAGGCCTCGCTAGCGGCTATGTTAAAAGGCTCTAGCTATTGTATCTGCTATACAGTACTGCATTGATTCATTGAAAAAACTCAAACCACAACCTCCACCCAAACCTCTTACACCAACCCTGACTGCTATCTAAACCTAAAACCACACCACAACCTAATCCCAGCCCTAACCATTCACCCGATCCACTACAGACTGCAGAGGGGCGCTATAGGGAAATTGTCCGCAATTTTTCAAACAATTTTGTCCTCAAATGTATTTCGTTTCAGATACAATGTAATTTTTCAGACGTAACATGATTGGCAATTCCTCAATAAAATGAAAAAGGCTCATAGCTGAGGCTACTTTTCTTCACTTTACTACTAAGCTTAGGATGGGGTAGGGAGGGACCCCCCCCGAGATAAAAATCAGCATCTGCCTCCCTAGTCTTTCAAAGCGATAAAATCGCATTTCAGTCATATCCCCTCATCCAAACGCTAAGTGTAACATGCCGCGTGTCGCGGGTATGGCGCGTGCAGCGAACATAACAGCCCCATCAGAGTACCACGCACTGGCCAGCACAGATTACTGGCAGGCTCACCATTACCCACCATGGTTACAGCGCGCCGTTAGAACCCTCTCAAATGCATGTTTATTGTGGCGCAGGACGCGCAGTCGTGGTCCACAAAATCCTAAACGGCCACGCAGTATAATGCCATTAGCGGATCGGAGCAGCAGTCGTTTGCTTTCCTCAACGCTAAAGCGGATCAGGAAACAAGAACGAGCGGAAGGACAAGGCAAACTGCCGATCTAAATCTGAACCGACGACGCGCAGGAAATGCAAAGGATCTACATGCACAATTCAAACACTGTCTATCTGGCTGTCTATCTGGCAAGACTTCAGAACAACAACTGTACCCTGCATTAATCGGAGACAAATGACCCAACCGATCCGCCATCTTGCTGCTCGGGTTATTATAGGTTGTTAGCGCAGGCTTACTCCGCCATATATTAGTGGGCTGCAAGCCATTAGCCACATAAAACCGAGTGACAAGATGGCGGCTTTCAGGAGCCGTTCATGCTCAGCCAATCAACAGTGCCAATACCGCTGTCATACATTTTGTGCTCAGCAGAGTTATCATTCAAAAAATACAATCACAAGTCTTCAGGACTAATACTTTAATGAGGCATCTAACTACTAAACAGAGAAGAGTACATACTTTGGTTACTTTGATATCTTTGAGATGAGTTTGCGGTGGTTGGCCAGATACATGTGGCCAGATATATACACAGCTGTTTCATCAACCACATGTGTATTCATTACTAAGAGAGCAGCACTTTAATGAAGCACTGGAGACCGGACTAGATTCACAGCCACCGCCCTCTCCTGCGTTACCTTAGAGATGAGTTCATCGTGGTTGGCGAGGTGCGCCCGACAGTGCACGCAGCTGTACGTCCGGTGACACTCGTCGGGCAGATAGGCGTGAAACGTCTTCACCATCTTGAAGGTCCAGACTCAGCGACCGATAGCACTGAACACAAAACACTCGCCGATCGGGATCCAGCGCATTTTTACAATGACTAGCAGGATTCAAGAAGGCGCCATGGTGTAGTGGTTAAGGCATCGGACAAAGAGTCCAGAGACCTAGGTTCAAGTCCCCGCGCCGGCAACTATGAAACCATGGGTTACAGACCCTTCAATAAGGTTGTTAAACACACAGGTGTCGCTAGATGCTAACCCTGCGCCAGATAATTATTTATTTGGTTGGCGTCAGAAAGGGAATCCGGCCGTCAAAAAACTCAGCGTCAACAGTTCTCATTAGGGCGCAAAACATCTAACCTGTGTGAAAACATGGACATTAACTTAAAACAGATGTCAAAAAGGGCGGTAAGTTATAATTAGGACTGACAGAGTTAAAGTGCCACCAAAGAAATTAGACTATGAATCGATCGTATCATATTCAAATATCTTTGTGTGCAACCGCTGCAATTTGCAGCAACAAAAAAGGCAATTCAACAGTTAGCAATCAATTCTTCGAAGACTGTTGATGGCAGGGTGTAATATTTAGTTAGGGCCTTGAACTGCGGTTGAATGTGACACAAAATAAACGACACAATGTTACAACACAAATCTAATGGCCTATCACATTTTTTCACGAACGGTGAATGACAGCCAGAAATACTACGGCATTTATTATTGTTTATCAAGACAAATTATAACCCAAACATAATCCAATAGTTTTCTTGTAAGACTAAGAGAGACACAAGTGCCCACATATTCCTAAAAGCCCTTTAAACATTTCCAAACTAGCCACTTGTGGAATCCAGCATCAACACAAAACAACAGTCCAGCAGGTCGTTGACTGACAATATCACGGTGACTGTCACGTGACACTGTCACGTGACCAGCAGAGCAGTTATTGACCAAGTTCCATCTTTCTCTTCGATCTTCTTTGCTTCTTCTGTTTCTCTCTATTTCGCTCTCTATCGTTCCGCTTCCCTCAGCTCTGCACACTCAAGTGGTGGAAGAAGTAATTGCCTTGGAGCATTGGACAAACGTTAGTTGCTAGGGGCAACCCTAACAGGGGCGTGATGCCTGTTACAGCAGGAGAGAATGAGGTATTGACAAAATGTCAGCTGCAGATATTTATTTACAAGGCGTTCTCTAAAAAAATGCTACATTACACTATCGCATCATACAAATTCTGATAAATATTAGACTATATCATAAAATAAATTCAATGTCATAATCTAAATACCAAACCTTATCATCATCATCATTTAAGTTTTAAGTCAACTTTTTCATGTCTCTCTCTATGTTTCCTTCTCTCTCCTTTTATTTTTCCCTCCAAATCAATAGATCAGTTGATACACATTCATGAACGTTTCACGCGTTCGAATCACCTCTATCGATGGACTACAAATACAGTATCACGACATTATAACAAAACAATCTATAGCAAACTGTCATATTTTCTATCAAGAAGAGTTTACAATGGCTATTGACTCAGTTAACTATGATACTCAAAAACCCATGATCAGGAAATTTGCACTCTTTTACTACAGTCCACGATCACAAAATTTACTACCGCAGCTTGTTTTCTTGTTTTCGCAGCTTTGCAGCAGAATGCACGCTATAACCAGACATTTTCTTTACGTGGAATATTATCAAGGCATTGCATTAGTATATTCAAGCACAAATTCATAATTATACAAAGCTGATGTCATAGCATGCCATAAAATGTCCTCTACAGCATGTAAACGCTTCAACATCTAGTTCTTTAAACAGTCACTTCAAGGAATGCTCGAGACAAGATAGCTGACACGCTTCAAAGTGTTTATCATCACAGGATTGTTATTTATGGCTAAACAGAGCAGACTCAACGCTTGATATACAAGTCAGGCCATAAAGCTTGGCCTAGATTTTCTGTCAGTAATTCTTTACAGCCTATTCTGCTTGAACATTGCCACAGGCCTACTTGGACACAGGAACTGGCCTACAAATACTAGTAATTGAGTTTCTACAGTTTGTTATCCTCTTCTTTCAAGCTCATACACTTTATTTTCCGTTGCAACTGCCACGGGTTAAAAGTGCTTAACTGTTTTGGTGCAAGAAATCTTCAAAAAATTAACAACTTGAAATGCATACAATATTGACGCGCATTTAATAATCATCGTGTCCAATTGTGAAATCCGTTTGGCTACCGACTTAATATTAAAGTACACAAAACTTTCATTTACAATTTTTAAACTTTAGCGCAGTAGGCCTGTTTAGATTATTTCGTTGCGGGTACACTGCTGCCGTGGGATTAAGTTGTCTACCATACAACATATACATGTTGTTGGTTCAAAAAAAGTAATCTTTCAAAATTTCCCTGCATAGTTAGTGATAATAAAGATTGCTAAAAGCCATCAAAGAAATATAACTCTGCATCATTGATGGAGATCGATGATAATGGTAAGTCCACTGATCTTCAGGCACCTTGTGTCTATGCTGATTTTCACGCGCTATTGTTAATGTCGAGGCATTAAATTTAAAGTTTCAGCGCATCTCCCGGGTCACAAAAGATAGATAAATAAATTTATTAGGCCTTTCTGAAATCCTCTTGAAAAAAATTCTGGAGGAAATGGGGCAATGAGCAGAAATATGCACTACATGATTCCATTCTTAACGAGAAATAAACCTCTTTCTACACCATATTGTACATTCTTGATTGATTTATATGTAAGAAATGATGTTTCCCTATTTATCAAGCTTCATGAACAAAGGCCTTTGTTACCAACATCAGCATGATCGACAGTAACTAAGTGTTAAGGTTAATTCCCATTTACACAAACGAAAAGAGACAAACTGTAACCTTTATATCTGAAGCAATCAAATGCTTTGGTTAAGGGTTCAGTGTAAGATGCACTAATTAGGAAGATCACAAAATGTCTAACAATACTGATCGGCTATTGATGCAAGGCCACGATGGCCATGATAGATCAGCTGTTCAACAAGGAATGCACCAGCAGTTTCAAATAATCGCACGATTGCACAAAACGCATGCAAACCTCGAGGAGAAAGTCGCACGATGACTCGAGGAGGGGCAATCCACAGACAACGATCCGCTTAATTAATCGATACCAGTTAGGGCGCCTAATTCCCTCGCGTTCGTCGAATTCACTGAAAATCCGAACGGTCTTTGTTTACAATCTGCCCAACCTTAAAAAATTCATTCGAGCTGCAAATTTGATAAGGTTAACCTAGTTTATTATAACCTAGTTTATTATAACCTGGTTTATTTACTTCAGCATTTTATAATAGAGAAATACGAAGAAACAGAGAAATACGAAGAGAAATATAATTGACAAATTTATTGAAAGTATTTTTGGTAAAAAGTTGAACTAATGGTTTTCGAATGATTATTTAGTTTAACCCATGTGGTTTCCGATGATTAAACAGTCGAAGTGAATATGCTTTACTCAAAATAGGATTTTTAAACCACACTTTAACAGGTTTTTATGACACTACTCAAGAACGAGCTAAAAGAGCGAGCAACATCTAATCTCCAATAGCTTTTCCCAACTTATTATTGAAGTGGGCGCTTAGCGATCGCCGTGCATGCGCAGTGGGCTCAAAATGGTTTGCATTGGGTAATGATATGTTAATTCAGAGCGGCCTCGAAACGCTGTAAACAACCAGCTGATTGGTTGAATGTGGGTCTGCCTTGTTTTTGCGACAAAGGGCGACAGCGGAAGAAAATAAATGTGCACGAATCTATAAATAGGTCAAAGCCAGGCACGCAGCGTCGTGGCCAACACGATTAGCTATTTATATCGCCATCCTGTTTATTTTGCAATTCAACTTCAAATCATTAAGATCCCCGTTATTAACCACGCAAAGAAGCTTAACGGAGCAGAAAACAATACCACTTTTACATCACAGGCACTATAATGAGCTTGATTTGAGGATAGATTGAAAGAGTATATCTTTATTTTTAATAGACCTACGAATAATTACTATTTGAGCATAGCTGATATGCGGATAATTGAGGTGGTGAAAGCAGCGCCATTTATATAGTTGCTATGACGACGAGTACTTGGCATCAAGATGGCCGCCATGCAGTTTGAAACTGACTATGGAACAGCGTATTACAGACCACGGGATGCCGTCAAACACATCCGGATCAGGTAGACAGCTAAGTCGCCAATAGTCTCATTTTTTGAAATATTAAATAGTTTAATATACAAATTTCATGTGACTGAGCTTATTGTTCAAGAAATTAGTTTGTTTAAACTGTCTGACATTTAAATTATTTACAAAGCACTGAATTACATTAATAAGATGGAAAAATCTCTGGACAACTAAAACAAAGTGGCTTGCTAAATTTTGGCTGCAATTTGGATTGCTAGAAGCATTTCAAGTCATTTGATTTACTAGTGTGAAATTAATGTAGTCATTGCATTGCACTCAAGAAATATGGTTTAAGTTTATATATTCAGGCAGCGCTTGACTAATCGGTTCATCTCTCTGCGAAACGCACTGAAAGACGCGTCAAAA
>JAQIWG010004784.1:0-15480 GCA_034695025.1 Chamaedrilus cognettii | reverse complement strand
AACAACCATCCCTACTACAACAAGCATCCCTACTACAACAACCATCCCTACTACAACAACCATTCCTACTACAACAACCATCCCTACTACAACAAGCATCCCTACTACAACAACCATCCCTACTACAACAACCATTCCTACTACAACAACCATCCCTACTACAACAAGCATCCCTACTACAACAACCATCCCTACTACAACAACCATTCCTACTACAACAACCATCCCTACTACAACAATCATCCCTACTACAACAACCATCCCTACTACAACAACCATCCCTACTACAACAACCATCCCTCCTACAACAATCATCCCTACTACAGCAACCATCCCTCCTACAACAATCATCCCTACTACAGCAACCATCCCTACTACAACAACCATCCCAACCACAACAACCATCCCAACTACAACAACCATCCCAACTGCAAGAACCATCCCTACTACAACAACCATCCCAACTATAACAACCATCCCTACTACAACATCCATTCAATGATTTAAACTTATTGATTTATTGACAATCCAAGAACAATCCCAGAAAATACCCCGGAAAATATTCTGTTCGGGCTAAGCTTAGTCTATGATTAGGCTACGTTGTGTCTATGACTAAGTTTATGATCATTGGTTAGGGTCAGGGCCGGCGTTTGGGTTTGCGGGCCACCCCTCCTCCCGAAATTATGCTAGACCCCACAGCACCTTTCAAAACAAACTCACGAGCGGGGGGGGGGTGTGCTCTGACAGAATTTTTTCCACAGAAACCTTACCATCATACTTACAATTGAGTAGGCCCCTAATCACCCCCTAATGGCTCCCCCCCCTCGTAAGTTAGTAAGAAAGCATGAAAATATGCCGTTTCCGATAATTCACCAAAAAGTTACTATGTCAAATTTACACCTCTTTCCCCCCGTGGGCCCCCCGCAGCCGTGCCCCCTCCCCCCCCCCGGCCGGGGGATAAGGGGGGCCCTAAAGCCGGCACTGATTAGGCTTGTGACTTGGGATCAGACATACGGCAGTGAATTTAAGGTAAACATGCGCGTTTCAATTTTGATCACGCTACTTTGCCTGCTGTCGCGTGTTTCCCAAAGGTAGGCCATTTCGCTGTGTTTGATGGTCACTGACGGCTCGTTGTGAATGGAAATTTACCAAAGGACGCCGTTCTGGGACGTTTAACGTTCGGTATGGGCCTAGATGTACTGTACGTCGTGGAATGCCTTCGCTGCTAGGGCCGCCTCATCCATTAGGCACAGTAGGCACTGTGCCTAGGGCCTACGAACTTTTCAGGGGCCTACGAAAGACAGGAAATAAAGCATTGAAAACATAAATGGAGTACTTCGCCTGAAAAATATGGCAGAAATTGCAGATACAAATTTAATAACGTTTATAGCTCTAACCGTGTAAGATGAGCACTTGAGCTCATTGTATGTATTACAGTATGTTAACTGCATTAGAAAAGTCACATACGACGTCCTCAAATGTCATTTCCCGCTTCAAGTCCTTTTTAATTAAAAGTAGTGCCAGGCAGGATAGACGTGTTTGTCCCATCGTTGACCGAAGATAAGTTTTAATCAGTTTCAGTTTGAAAAGCGAACGTTCACCTTCAGAACCTGTTCCAAAAATTGAAAGGTATATTCGGAAAGCAATATTTACGTTCGGAAAATTTGTCACCAACCTATTCTCTATTTGTGCCCTAATCATTTTAGCCTCAGTTTTATTGTCACCAAACATTCGTGAAAACAAAAGGAACGGGTGCGGGTGCATTCCTAAATCATTATTAAATACGAAGTCGGGAAATAATGTGAAAGTGTTTAGCTTCAATGCACAGTTGGTTACTTAGTTGACAGTTTAAGTTGAAGAGGGCCTACGAACGTGAGTGCCTAGGGCCTACGAAGACCTTAAAACGGCCCTGTTCGCTGCAGCTCCCAATGAAGCCCAGAATTGATCTGAGTCGAAGCAAGAGTAGGCGTAAATCAGTCATCGATGCCAAGGCTTAGCCCACAGATAGAATTCTGCACTCAAATGTTTATGCGAGCTATATTGCTTTAGTATCTATTAAGTAAAAATATTTCGTATTTAAATGTATAAACCGCAAAAAGGTTTGAAAGACGAATTTTTCCCAATAGAAAGCCGTAATTTGACGTGAAATGTCAAACCGTCTCTTATACATGGACATTCAACGTAGTTGGTGTTCTCATTATTATACATAGTACGTTACATTGTGTTCCATTGCATTGTATTCCATTATGTTTTTCACTATTCACTAGCTAGCTTCGTTGCGTGAATTATTACAACTGCAGCCCCTGTCGCTGCCCCGCGAGCCCTTTTCCCGTAGCTTATACGACCCGTAACCCTTCTTCTGAATTCCGAAAGACCCGTAGCCGTTCATGGGCGGATGGTGGAAAACAAACTCTCAGTGGCGAAGCCTACATTGTATAGCCTAAGCTTCGCTAAAGATCTTGGCGACGTCATAATCGCTATGAAGCGCCAGTGACAGGGCTTAGAAGGACAGAACGGACAATCGGTTGAACCATGCGTGAATTAACGGTAGCATACCTTCCACATTCAACTTGTAGGCATACATTGTAACTTCTTTTATCCTTCCAAGTTCCAAATCTCCATCACGAAACCATGACAGCACATTGTGCACAGTTTTCATTAGCCGACAACGCGCCGTTCGACGTCCAAAACCAAGTCGCAGTCACGTTGTAATAACACACGCTCGCGGCTCGCCAGATGGGCTCGAGCTAGGGACTGTAACAACAACAGCCAATGTTTGCACAGTGGCTACTTGCAGTCCGGTCTCGACTTCAAACAACGTTTTACCATGTTTACGAGCTACACGCTATAATGGTATTATGTCCCGTGTATTCGGGCACCAGCGGTCCAGATTCGAGAATCAGTTGCCGTTCCAAGAAAGTCGGGAATTAATGCAGAAATGCATTGCGTTATTTGAATGAAATGAAAGTCGTAGATTAGAAGAAATGTCGTGCTAAGCGCGCAGCAGGACGCTGACTGGTTCTTGCGCGACTGATACATTCGATAGTTATTGTTGGCGCTGTGAATATTGTACAACATCGGCTAAGCAAAAGTTCTGCTCAATGGGATGGGATGACGGTACATCCGCGAAAAATATGGGTGTTTTGCTAAATACACTACGTATACACGTATGTAGCAACAGTACACGTAGCTAGAAATACAAGACTCATGCGCTCACACAAAGTATCAAATCACCAGAAGGCCTGATTGCTTTCAGGCGCTTCACAGTTCAAAGGCTGGTATTTGCAGCAAGCCGCAGTTCTGTTGTTCGATGACTAGGCCTACTCTTTCATTAAAATTTAGCTTCAATTACATGTACTTAAATATTCCGTGATATTTAGTTTAATATAACGGCTCATGAGAATGAATTCGGCAACTAACGATAGGTAAAAAGAATTAGACCGCTATTTGCCACCTAGGCCAAAACACTATGACATTCCGCATGTAGTGCCTGGGCTAGCCTATATAATAATATACTGATGACAATGCTGATGTCCGTATTAAAAGAGATTTACACATCGAGCAGCAAACGGTGACGATCAGCTAACAGATTGGTTTCCGCTGAACGAGCAGAAAGGTGTTCTGCGAATTAGAAGAAATAAGGAGAAGCCAAACAGGGAATCTTTCACTAAGCGGAAGTTAAGTGGGGTGATGGTCAGCGCGAATTTATCATGTTTCAGTGTTAGTCAGTCCAAGCGCATCGGCTATACATGTGTACATTTGTACGCAATGATGCAACCGCTAGGGATCTATCACTAGACTAAGGGGTATTTGAGTGATTTAGGGATCTGATTTTTGACGCAATCCCCAGATATATAGGGATATTTTTTGTAAAAAACGTATTGATTTTTATGATTGGAGCTGGGGATTTAAAAAAAGAAAAAAAATCTAAAGATATTTTTTGCGAGATACCCGTATTAATCTGGGATCCTTTTAGGTTCAATTGCATCAGTGTTCATAAGTGTGCAGGAAGCTATTGGAGGTGTAGCTTAACAGCGAGACATGAATGTCCGTGGCTCTTCGTTAAGAGAGTGTGCAAATTGCTGTATTTAGTTCATTCTTCGTTTAGAGACAAGATTTTACCCATCTGGGTCTTTGTCGATATTTACATAACGCGATTATAGACCAAAAATAAAAACCAAAGATTCTCTTGAGCAGGCTGCTGGCCTAAGATTATTGACGGTCGGACGACAAAAAGCGCGGCTAGCGCGGTTAGCCGACAAACTATCGCGAGTGATTTTCTTTTTAACTAACCGTGCCCAGGACCGCACCATATACACGTGTCAGGCTCTAATCGTTACCACCGGACGGTAATGGCGCTGCGGAAATTTTTGTCGTGCGATGCGCAACGGCATAATTAGGGACGATGTCAAACACATTTTTCAGCTAATTCACGAGCCAATGAAGTCGTCAGGCTTATCAACCTATAATGACACGCTAACACCGCGCATGATCGATGAATCCTGGAATGCATTTGAAATGAATCTAGGGTTCCGCGGTGTCTGCGAAACTATCACGGAACTAGAAATAAGAACCAGTAACAAGAAAAGTGTTTTTGATATAGTCTAATGGAAGCTTTTATATTTCATGTAGAGACCGCCGAACAGGGGCCTAGGGGGGCAACTGTCCCTTTTATAACACGACATCTATCGTCCTAAAATACTGATATTGACTTGTTTACCATTTTCGATTGCTATTACATGTAGTTGCCCAGTTTTTATTTAATCTCGGACTTTATTTCATTTCCTCAACCTTTCTTCAGGCCTAGATTGAATTCAATTCAATTTCAATTCAATCATTAAAGAAATTGTGCAAATTAAAATTCAAACCGAATATTTCTACTTTTATTTGCTCACATAGTCCTGTATTTCAAATTTTGCTGAATGTTTTGGCTACTTTTTGCTCAATTTGCCACCTCAAAACATTGCTTTTCATTCTTGCCCTTAAAGTAACCTGCAGCACTTCGCGGACGCGGTCTAGCCATGTTTTGATGGTTCCTGATCTCTATGGTTCGTGATATCTGGACGTAAATTATTGTGCAGCCGAGCGTCTGCGCCGTATGGCCGTCCATCAGTACGCGGGTCTGACGCTAGACGCAGCTACGCGCAAACCAGAAGCGGGCGATCCGTGACGCAATTGACAAATAAAATCTGGCGATAAGATCATAGCGTGCAACGTCGCTACGTGAACTCTTAGTGAAACATTGATCCTTAGTACACGTCGGCCTACATGTAAGTGTGTGTAACGTTCGACAAATGGATCAAGCCTTGCCAACAATATAATAGTTAATTAGAGACCAGGTGTCGAAAGAAAAAAGAGAAAATTACACAGATTAAAAACTGCATACAAATTTCTGACAATGACATAGTAGTTTTAAGAGACAAAATCTGAAAGACTTGCAGATCCAAGATTACATATCATTTTCGGTTTTAAACATGCACAATGACCTGCTTGCGCATCGTCAACGTTAACTTGGATGGTTAACGTTTGGTGAAAATAGTTTACGACAATGTTTTAAAAGTGATTTCTATTCCGCACGTTTTATGAAAATGCTATGTTATGTCCGTGTTAAATAAATTTTAATACAATTATTGTTATCGAATGCATATCGTACCGGCAATTCTAAATTTAGCTGATTTATAATGAAAGATTATCGATCTTATACACACACACGCGTAGGCTAAATATTTATGAATAATAGAATCCCGTGGTATTTCAGACATGACGACTTCTATAGTCAGTGCACGTATTTCACGACTAGATATAATCAGAGCTTCCGTTAACTGGCGTCGCGGCGTGTCTGCGACACCAGATATTTGACGCCAATAAATCATACCTCCGGCGTAACAGACGCCAGGTTTCAAGGGCCTTGGCGTCTGTGTATGCATTGTATAAGTAATGCGCCTGCAGCTGCGGCACCAGAAAATTAAGACCCTGGCGTCTCAAGGCGACAAGACCCCTGGGTCTTGGCGTCTGGACGCCTTTAAAATAAAACTTATCGGACGTCCTGAATATAACAGGCTGTGAATCATTCTTTCAATGGCGGATTTAATTAATCTCGGCACATACTGTCTACGCGTGTCCTGAATTTGATCTGGGTTATTTTATTGTACTATTTCCTGTTGATTAGCAGGCTATAGACTAGAGCGATAAGAAAGCCACGCAGGGACAGTTGCGTAGCGAGGGGGGGGGAGGGGGGGACAGCGGGGGAGAGGATAGCAGTTACCGCGAGGGGGGCCGGTGCGGATAGTAGACCCGGGCTTCGCATTTCACGGGGCGCAGTGCGTCAAAAATGGGAAAGGAATGTCAAAAACGGAAAATAGGAAAAAGAGTAGTCACATTTTTGAATCTATTGGCTGGTAAATTAAAATTAATTTTGAAAAAGATACTCTGGAAGCTTCGCTCTTACTCCCTCCCTTCACCTTCCGGTCGTAAGTTGTGAAATCAGGAACGTCACGGTATGCAACACGCGCCACATTTAAACTGGCCCCGGACGCCATTTAAATGCCCTCGCTACACGCCACCGACCAAGGACTCTCTAACTGTTACAGTCATTGTGCCATTCACAGAGTTGTGGCGTGAAAGAAATTAAAAACAACAACATGTAGGCTAATCCACGAGGCTCAGTGGACACAGGAGATTCCGCGTATCCCGTCGTCGTTGGCTCGCAGTAATGAGGTTTTCATTGCCTTCTACTCACTGACACCGGCTCTTTTTCAGTTCCCGACATAGGCGGAGTTTCAACAAGTCGTAAAGGAACGTTGAGTCCTCATTAAACGGGCCGTAAACCTACGTTAAATAGACGTTTCGCCCATTGTACAGCGATTCTGTAATTGCGTATGAATCTGGCTTTGTAGAAAATGAAGTTAGGTGGTAGCAAGCAGTAGCATTGTTTCAAAGAAAAGGAGGAGAAAATACAATCTACATCTACAATGGAATCGATTTATATTTAGGATAGTCGATCGCAAAATGATCGACTATTCGAAATACTCTAAATGAGCATATATAGTTATAAAATCAGGAATGCAAAAGGATGTTCTGGGGCAGAAATGTGTAGTTCAAAAAACATGCCCTGGATATCATCTGAAACTCTTAAGTGATGAATCTACTGTTTGGGTATTAACGATATTGGCGTAGCCATCCACAGACCCATTCAATCTGCAATGCGGCAGTGTCTCAGTATAGAAGCAGCTGTTGTTCAACAAATTTACTTTGGCAGATAACAGGTTTTTGCGAGCGATCGAGGCGTCTGCTGCATGTGATAAACGTAGACGCATCTATTAGACCGAGTGCACCGGAGTTGTGAACAGAGCGCCAGCATAGTGAGTTGAGTGCAACAGAGTTGCTAATTAAATGAGTGCATCGAAGTCGTGAGACAAAACGAATCAGTGCCTAACGGCGCACTCTGATACATTTTAAAAGGTCATTAACGTCGATGTGTGTTTCGAAATAGTGATAATTATCCTACGTGACAATATCTCAGTGTTATTATTATACACGTTATCGCCGGTGTCGCCATCTTTAAAAAACAACGTCGCATATTGTAGGCCCGCACGCGAACACAGGAACGAGAGACCTTCCAAGCAAGTCGAGCGGTTTATCAGCTCAGACAGGCATGACGTCATGACGTCACTTCCATTATTCTTGATCAATCAGAGACAGCATGACATCACTCTCATTATTCCTCACGACTCAATTCAATCCAACATCGTTTGTGAACCCATTGAACCCAACGTTCGTTGATCCAGACTTCTTGTGTTATAATGGCGTACAGAACCAGGGGCGGTTCTAGGAATTCTTGGTATAGGGGAGATGATCATGATTTTCTTCATAACTTGCCAACCGTGTGGAAGGGGGGAGGGGAGAGGGTGGGTGGGTGCTGACGGAAATACTTCATGCGAAAAACTACTTCATGCTAGAGCTAGACTGGGTTGACTGGAACAAAATTACTTGGCATGCTGGTGGGGGGGGAGGGGAGCGGGGTGATTGGCTTGATTTGGCTTGATTGACATTAGCTTGGCTTAGCTTAGCATTTATCAAATTTGACTTGGCATAATAGCGGGGGTGCATGCATCCCTGATCATCTTCAATGTAGCCCGCGCACAGGCGCAGAATTGCCCAGTGACCGCCGATCCACACAACACGCAGCGTCTCACTCAGTGAGTGATAACAGGATAATAGGATGACGGATGACTACGATTTTTTACGCGAGCAGCAATAATTCTCAGGAGGTCGATCCATGCAAAGAAGTCCGTCTGTGCAATTGGGCGCGGCTTCTGACTTGAACACAGTCACAAGGAGGGGCGGAACAAGTTTTTGAAATTGGGAAAGAGGGGGGGCAGGCCTTAACGTCAGGCTTGTTGATACCAATATTATTTCCCTTTTCTGCTAAACTCTAGAGATGGGGGAATGGGGGTTAAGAACGGCATTTTTCAAGCACCCCACCCTCTAGTGCCTCCCCAAATTGGCACTCAAATGATCTTCCAATTGCCATCCCCCAAAGACACCGCAATGCCCCCAAAACGCCCCCCCCCCCACTCAAACAACCACGTCCAAATTTCGGGGGAGCATAGTACTGTTAGGGCTTGACCCCATTGCAGTCACACTTGAGGGAGGGCCGTACCCCCGCGCTTTCTGCATTCCTGTTCACTGGCCTCGAAGCACTCAGTCTGCGAACATTGTATTACCGTATAACTACCTAAACCGATCAATTTAAAGAAGCCGTTTAGTCAAACGCTGCATGAAGTTCAGTAATATCACACGGCGACAGCGACAACAACACTGAGCGCCGGATGATGCTCTGCGTACGGCAGTCAAAATACAATAAAACGTAGCCCATTCTTTATGTACTATTCTGTTAAACGAAATGCAAAAGCGCCAAAACTGATGTGACCAACTGCAACTGCGACGCGCGTGTTGCTCACACAGGAATCGAATATATTTCTCATTGTTCAAAATGAAGCTCGCCTGAATTTGCTGTGAATTTAGAGCTTGATAATAATAATGCAAAATAGTATCGCGAACCAATTGGTCGAGTCTTTATAAACAGCAGTTTATGCTGTAATTATAAGCCGTTAAAATGTTAGCTAGCTGCTATACATGTTGTGCGTGTAGGCCTATAGGTTTACTACATTTTACATTATGGTGCTATTGCCACATTGCTTATACACATAGGCCTATGGCGATAAATTCTTGACAGTAGATTAATACTCATCTTGGATTTAACTCGTTTAAATATTAAACCGCCATCATCCCTCTGGACAGTGTTGCCATATTGCATATGTTGGCATTTTGCCTGTGCAGTGTGCAAATTAACATTCCAAGTAAAAAATCCCAAATTATAGGTATTCTGCCTGTAAAATGACAAAATAATAATAATTAAAATTTACAACATTGACAAAAAGACCGTAAAAACACGATATTTAACTATTCGACATCGCATTTCGTAAGGTACTCGCGGAGCTCCAGCGCTCGTTGTAAAACTGTCATCGCTTTGCTTAGACTCTCCGCAGTATATTGTAGAATGTGTCACTGCTTAAAAATGACTCAGTTCAATTAACCTCGAATAAACTTATTTAATTCGTACGTTGAACTAGTAGTAGTGCAAGAAAATTAAAATTTAATTAGGATACATGTAGGCATCATCAATGTCTTGATATTAAAACTGGGGGCCAGATAGTAGCTGCTAAGGCCTATGGCGATAAATTCTTGACAGTAGATTAATACTCATCTTGGATTTAACTCGTTTAAATATTAAACCGCCATCATCCCTCTGGACAGTGTGAAAGGTGAGATGCGATCAGTTCGGTATTGTCACGAAATGAGCGAAAGTTAAAAAATGTTACGAAAAAATAAAAAAGTGCGCTGTGAGTTGTCTAAATAATAAACGACATTTCTTGTTCCGTGTGGAAGGGTGTGAAAGGATGATTTGTGTTCGTCCAGGCTAGCACAATGTACATACACAGGGATTCGTAAAAAAACCTAACCCGTACTTCTGTACCGTACGGCTCTATACATGTATAAAACTCACATAAATTTGTCCTATTCTATGTTTACATACAATTTCACCAGTTCATCCAAAGAACAGGTACAGTTATGCCGTTGGTCAGCGATGCTTCAAATATACTACTAGATTAGCGGATATTTCAATGAATGAAGGATCTGATTTTTAATGCAAATTTCAGATAATCTTGTGATGTTTTCGTAAAATGATGCTTTTGTAATAGAAGCTTGGCATAGCCGAATTATTTTTGTTTCTGAATCTAGATATATTTTTACCGATATACTGAGAATCTATTGGGATATTCCATATTTGTCCAATGGTACCACACTGCCTGTGTTGTATGCTTAACGTGTCCTCTTTAGTGTGAACCGTGTAGACTAAAACTGATCCAAAGCGGTTAATATTGTTTTTTTTTCATCGTGTATTAAGACACGTATAACCTACGCTACAGTGTATCAAAGGCGTATGATGACGTTTCGTGGTTTACCTAGTAAAAGGTAATTTAGATGCAGGGAAAACGGCAGTTAAGCTGCTGGCTAGTCTCCGAGCACCGCAACTAATTGAAAATGATGTACGCTCCAACATCACGGCGACCAATCAAAGAGATTTAAGGACGATTATTGCTAAAAGCATGAAACCTAAAAGCAATAAGACAGTCGTCAACTTTTGCAATCTAGGATAGCTAAAAACCAAAGCTGCGTTTAAGACCGTGCCCTGCTCTCAGAGACAGATCCAGGCGGGGGGGGGGGGGGGAGGTGGGGGAAGGGGGTCATGCCGCCATGGGGCATTAATAAGGTGTAGGCAACTGCATTTATACCACACCATTTCGCTCGAATCGCAATTAAACAACTAAATCTTGCGCGACCTAGGACTAGCTGCGCGTGGAAATTTGTTTTTTTGATTAGCGCTGACGGATTTAAATCTGACCACTCTGTAAATTTGACGAATCTGTAAATTTGACCAATCTGTAAATTTAACCGATCTGTAAATTTGACCAACCTGAAAATTTGACCAATCTGCAAATAAAAACATATATTTTTAACACTAGGTAGTACTTGAACAGGAGTAGGCATATAACATTAATTTTAAAACAATGCAATTTACTAATATTTACTTTGCAAAAGCATTTATTTTGAAAAAGAACAACAAATCGAAAAGCCGCGTTTGCGGTAGAAGCCAAATCATCCAAATCAATAATTTAATTAATGTTTGCTGAAGTATGCAGGGAACGAAAGATTTCTGTAACGTCGCTATAAAGTTAACCCAGGCTTACAATCCATGACACAATGTCATAATCTTGTCAAAGATTTGACTGACAGCTGACATAGAAGTATTTTTAACGAGCGGCAGAATTAAAAATATCCTACTCATAAAAGCGTTCGTGTGCAAAGAAATCAAGTCGAGACGTTGTCAGGAGACGAGACAAAAACCAGTTTTAGGATGCGCGCATAGTTCCTCACAATGACGCGATCACGATATTGCCAACGGTCAGAATGCGCAGTTTCTTTCAATTTTAATTTACTTGTCATAGCAATCATTATTGTAAAATAATGTTTTTTAAATGGGATATCTCTTGTATAAGTACATTGCATGTACATGCACAATTGAACATTGTTCGATAATATCATTCGTTTTTCAACAGAACTTCCAGGGAGAACTTGTAAAAGTAACAAAAAACTAGGCCGTCGTTACTCGTTACATAGGAGAAATTCAGAAACTTGGTCGCAATAATGTCCTTTTTACGGCGTCTATTGAGCATTGCTCATATGCTCATTGCTCAAACATCAGGAATGCAGCGGACGTATCTACGACTTCTGTGAAGATGCAACTTTATCTTCTCAAATTTAAATATTTAAATTTTTGCTTCAATTTGTTTCAGCAGTTCTGGATGATTATTACAAATTATTTGCGTGTAATACAAATATAGGCCTAATATAATTTAGGCCTAGATCGGTGCCGTAAATAATTGATATTGTTTACACCTTGATCACGTTATTGTGTTGTCAAGTTCTGAAAGTTGATTTTGAGTTCGATTTCTCGCAATAATTTTGAAATATAATTTCCATCTTCGTTATTCTATCTGAACTTTTGTTAGCCGCAGGGCGTTCAGGGCGCAAGGTGTCCCATTGTGTGATAGCGAACCGTGGCAGGTTTGAGACTGAGCGACTTTGCTTTTATTAATTATCCCAGCGAGCTATGTCACACAATCGCCCATTGAAGAATTGCAATATCAGGTCGCCGCGGAGTAAAAACTAATCCGAAAGGAAGCCGAACAGACATTTTAATAAGTCTAGGTTTTCGGAATATATTAAAGACTATACTGTAGTCTATACTTATATACACGTACCGGATATATCGTAACTTTATTGTACTGTACATGAGCCTACCTGGCCTAGATCATCCGTTACATGATCATAATTAAGAGCTCAACGTTTTTCTAGTTTTACAATCGTTGAATTGTAAGGCCCGATACCTGAAGCGTATGCAACAATTGTGAAGCTGAGTAGCCGTGGCAATATTACCATGGACACCTTGGACACCATGGACACCCAATGGCACCATGAACACCTTGGACAAGCAATCCTGTATTTAATACGTTGTACAGTTTGTGGGCAGTTTTCACATTAAGGCTGCCGCAGCGGGATTGCGAAAACCGTAGTCGAACCTAAAGCCGATGGCTAAAAAGCAAAGTATATGGTGTAAGGGATACACTACATCAATCAAATTGATCTATTGTAATTGCAATCGGTAGAAAATTGCGTTTATCATGAGTGATAGTTTATCTATTTAGTGATACGCTTCAAGGTTAACTCGCAATGGTGAATACCAATATTAGTCCCCCTCTGACATTGTACCAAATTAGCGCAGCCTGAATCGTTGATTCTACGAACCGAGAAAAATATTGAAATCAGCGACGCACTAAACAGTCAGTGAACTTTTTACGTCTCTTTCAGGTTTTGGAATGACGTGTTCTCCAAACACATAATTTTGGTAACGTTTGTCCGTTTGTACTCGTTGTAATAAAACTCTTCTATAAAAAGAGAGTCGAAATACGCGTTACTACCCTAATTAATCATTGATCTATGCACAAGCCTTTCTTTCCTGGAGCTGAAAGTGTACTGCGTCGTAAGAGTCCTCATATTTTACGAGTTTAGCAGCAGTCTCCGTCACCATTATAGCAGATTGGAGTCGCTTAAGTAAAGACGCCGAATCCTGCAATCCCTCAGGAGCGCGGCTGTTCCCTGCAGCAGGGCCCGTCTTCGATTCAGGCTGTATATATAGGCGATGAGTGATATCGCACGCTAGTCTCATCCATTCACGGGGGGAGAGACGGTTGACGTTTTGCGACCGTCGTTGACAAAAAACGATGGCGCGAAACTGCGACACATTATGGATCGGGTTCTATTGCAGCATACACTATACACTGGTGTCGGCTGCATGACGTATAGATTTACTGCTAGGCATTATTTATGAATGCACAGAATTTTAAGCTGTACACTGTACAGTCGGGCATTTAACCGACAGATCATGCAATTTCTGAATTTGTGAATTCTCTCATTGTAATAAACTGCCAGTGGAAGGACTGAAAAAGCGTATTTAAAACTATTTTCATCGCTTGGTTGCGAGCTCCCTATTGCTACAATGCACTTTACTATGTTGGAGGAAAATAGGAGTGCGACGTATACCCTACTGACAGGATAGGTTTTGACCTTACGGTAATTGTCAATTTCGTTGCCTGACACGACGATCAATAATCCCTGACAGTATCCTGAAAGAGGCCAGGCTACAAACATAAAGGTTCGACTTTCTGAGAGAGGAAAAAACTATTACTTGTGTTCGAAAAGGCTTAATAATTATTGGACACGAGCAACAGTTATCATGCGGAGTTTTTGATCCAATTTGAAGTAATTTGAAACTCCTAAGTCGCCCCAAAGTCTATGAATGTTCGAGTCAATGGATGAGCTCATCATATGTGCTGATATCTTTACTGGCAATCCCATGATACGATCTGGTGATCCACTCAAGGTAACGGCCACTGCCATACTGTGGTTAATATTCAAATTATTGTCGATCATTTCCGCATTATGGATGATCTCTATTAACATGCGACCGATCCTTTTATTTGCAGCGACCGTATAAAATGGGGGAACTGCTTAAGTTTTGATAGGCTCGTTGGTATGCTTCGTTGCCTCCAAATGGCTGATCTCATAATGGAATGTTCTCAAAGCGATTGCCTTCCTAACATACGCGACGATGAAAACCTCATCCCGGTCATATCAGTCTTCAAGGCGTCTATAGCTCCATCGCTCCTGCTTAAAAGGGATTGGACTAAAGGTGGGATCTTTCATAAGCATATAGAAAGTGCGCGTAGGATTGTGGATCAATGAAAAAGATCATGGCGTCTATTTTGAAGGAGGTCAAAATACTACACGTGTGAGATTTAGGACTCAAGTTTGAAAGCGATCGTTCAGAAATACACCAATTTGTAGACGCTCCAAGTTATATAACGCACTCTAACTAATTACTCCGACAAAGAGCAAAGTTTTCAGCGTTATTGCAATGAAGCTACTTAATATTTTCATCCTTCTTGAAATTACCGCAGACCAGTATTTCACGCTCAAGATTTCGAAAGATAATCAATTGCCGAGAAAGCGCTCGCTCTTCGAGAAGGTTCGAGAAAGTTCTGCGCGCTTCGATGCAATTGCATTAGGGTGGCGTAAACAGCGATCTGTGTCAGGCGTTGGAGGCGTTTTATTGGTTAATGGCTCCGCATCGCGAGTCACTGCTGGCGTACTGACTAGGCCTACTGCAGCATCCATAGCTCCAACAGTTCATGAGACACGAGATTCCATTTGGACTGAAGAAGGACTAGTGCATGAACTCGGTGACTCAGTATAGGAATGCTGCAATCCGAATGCTATGGGACATTTTCAATTGATTTAGGCCTACACAGGAAAGTTATGACATTTGACGTAAATAACAAATAAATATTCTATGCAACGATGTTCAATGAAATAATTATGACGTTTGACATAAGCTTAAACGAAAAATTAATATTCTACCCCCCTACATGTAGGTTACATTTTACGCTACATGTAGGGGGGTAGGGTGGTGTGTGTCGTGTGCGAGAGGGTGCTCGAGTGCGTGCGTCTGTCTGCTTGTATATGATTCGAACACAAATCAATCACAACTAGAAGCGATGGAAAAAATTCAGTTTTGTTTAATTGAGAACAAGCGCAGCGTAAATCTCGGCATTTTAATTTTGTATTTTCAGGCATTTGTTTGTCCAAAGGCTGGCGCCGGCATATTATCTTTAACTGTATCACCTGCAAACCGCAACATCGGCGCTTGAACTAGATAGAACTAGATAGAACTAGATAGAACTAGATAGAACTAGATAGAACTAGATAGAACTAGATAGAACTAGATAGAACTAG
>JAQIWG010004783.1:0-15481 GCA_034695025.1 Chamaedrilus cognettii | reverse complement strand
TGCTGTTAAATTGTCTTACTAGGTCAAGGTAGGAGTCGAGGTAGAAGTTGAGGAACGACTATGAAATCGACAGTAAGTCTATCAGATATTCCATTTGTATTACGTTAGGCCTATCTTTTGCACAAATTATTAGCTTTTACCAATTTTCATCCGCTTTGGATGAAAATGTATTTGAAAACGCAGTTTCAGAAAATGTGGGCCTATAGTTGTTTTCGTTCTTGTGTGAATAATATCCATGAGCTAAACCTAATCCGGCTCAAAGTATGTTTATTCGGTGAAAGCTGGTAGTTGCCACAGTAGGATAGTCCTACTGTTTTAGCTTTGTGTAACTCAGCACTACAATCAAAGATGCCGTGTACTTGATTTTCTAGAAGCCGTCTTACAATAAAATAATGTCCGTCCAGCCTTAACTTCGAAGATACGAGTTGTTATCTTATTTGGCCTACTCCTGTGCAGCTTTGCTGCATTCTAACGTGATGTCACTACTACACTGTTAGTTTGATCGTTAAGCAGAATTCGACGGCGTTGCCAAGTGCGCACGTTTGCGTGCAAATTTTCTCGATTTTAGTAAGCTTACTGCTTTGAAGAGTACTGTTAATGTTCATAGATTCCAGTCATTTTTTCACGAATTTTGCTTATTCGAACACGTCTTGTTCTCGCTTTTTGTTGAGAAGCCAGTGGCCTAACTCAAGAAAGCGTTTTGTCCGAGTGTTCACAGCTTGTTGTTCGCATATATTATTCGGTGGTTCGCATTTTATACTTTGTATAGCCCATGTTTACTAAAATTCTTTGTAAATTAAATCAAATTTAAGTAGGCACAACTTAGGCTTAGGCTACTTCTACCAATATTCATCAGCGGATCTAGAATAAATACATTGTATTTGACTACTTCAAGTACCAAATAATTATAGTAACCGTTGACTCCGAGCTCCTGAATAAGTATTATTTTTAAGAACGAAATTCTAGTCCTAGATGACGCTGGGTTCGATGGAGCTGGTCACTTGTGGTAGGGTGGAGGGAGAGAACAGAGGGCTGGGGAGGTTGAGGCAGAGTATGTGGCTCTAGTAGCTCTGGACCGATTCCATCACCTCCTTAATTATGTTAAGTTTTGGATTAATTGCTTCCTCCTTCGAATGGTCTATCCTTCTGCTCGGACTGCTCGCGTTGCCCTCCCGTGGGGTCATGGCACGTGGGTTCCAGTGTAGGCCTACGCGGCTGCAAATGACCTACCCAGGCTACCCATGCTTGAGCGGGGAGTGCACTAACTAGCGAGTGTGTGCCTAGTGCCTACATGGAGTGCCGTTCGAAGCCCACATGTATAGATCAGTGCTAAAATATATCAGTGCTAAATTAATGCCAAATGATAGTAGATTATACAGTAGACTACAATCAATGATTTAGATGCAATGACATCGTTGGCCAAGGTGAATTTGTCTACTCGCAAGGTGGACGAGTGAAGTTCCATCTGATTCGGTTGGTGGCAGCTTGCGACGACCGTGACTGCATTGTCAAAGCCTTACCGCCGACTTAGACCTACTACACTGCACATCAGTTCTGAGGCAGAGGCGACAGTAGGCCGAACAATTTGCAGCAATAACATCATTAACTCGAAATTTGGGATGTCTTCAAAATTTTGGATGTCTTCGAAATATGGGATGTCTTCGAAATTTGAGATGTCTTCGAAATTTGGGATGTCTTACCGCTGTTGTTGGACTTAAAATCATAATAGGCCCACTGACATTCGGCTACAGATTAAAGAATGCAACGCGGATCCAAGATCATATTCAGGTGTCGTTGTGATCGTACATCTATGTTCCGTATAAAGTCTAGATCAAAAGTTTTCCCATGGGAATAGATAACCTAAGCAAGTGGGAGCACAAATAATGGACTTGCAGCTCAGAGTTCCCCGGGCGAGTCGTAAAAGGCGACTAAAGAAGGATAAATGATTCTATGGCGGCCCTCATACACAGAACCGTACACGTTATGGTCTTCGTTACTACATACAGTCCTTACAAATACAACCCCACCTCCGGTGGGTATACTTGTAGCATTTCGACGTAGTCCAGTGTACGGTCAACTTCAACGCTAATTATGCACTGTTTACACCTCCAGATCTTTGTTCGAATGCGGAGTCCTGCGGATATTTAGTCGTCTAATCGAGCGCAACTCGCGTCTTGTCTTAAGTTTAATTAGCCCCCGCAGGGCGAAACTTTAATCCCATGCTGCACATACAGCGTACAGCCAGACAGCCTAATCTTAGCGTATACATGGTTGGTATAGCTCCGGGGTCTAATGATGATTAGATGAAGGAGAGCGGCGAAGGGCGATTATTGACATAAATTGGCGTTGCGACGTTTCAATCACCCGTGGCTGCCACGCGTGGCTGGTCAAAGATCTTTGAAACTGGATGAGTGTGTAGAGCCTATGCCTGCATTCTATATAGGAGGCTGAAAGATGCAATCGGCTATTGGATACCAAGGACATGCAATGCCGTCCGGTTAAACGTTAAGAATGTGAAATAGAGGGTTCAGGACTTCAGAGCCTTTAGGCATGCACTTTTTACGTGGCGTAAAGTGGATGTGCCTAAATATATTCTTATTGTACTAATTTTAGACACTCGATATCTTAACTTTGGTGTAACCTGCATAATGCCTGAGCATAATTTTTATTCTCATTACAAAACGGTACTTATAGGCACTCTTTCCTCGGAGTAACGTGCATGTGCATGTGTGAATCTATTTCATTGCAAGTCCACGCATGCGCACACATCTGCCTCGTATCCGCACCACTTCAATCCGCGAACAAAACGATCGAGCGAGTCGAAAGCTTTAGTTAAGTCGACAATCTCGTGATGCTCAGTTCGTTGCGACGTTCCCGACGCTCGCGCCTCACTGTCAAAGAATTGGACGTGATTAACGTGAAAGCCTCGTGCTTCGGCAATCCCCCGTTTCCACTAAGTGATCTCCCACAAATGTGAATTGTCAGCAAAGCGCTGTCGCGTGAGATGATGCCCAACCTGGCGCGACTTGAGACAGAATGTCCGCACGCAGTCAATAAAGTTCACATGTTTGCACATCATTCCAGTCCTCGCTGCTTTGAGCCTATAGGCAATTACTTCCGTCAATGTTAGCTAAAGCTATTCTTTATTGATGCAATCAAGTCAGACTTTATCACTTAGCTTAACATTTATTGATGCCTCTCCTGGTATACACTGCTTCTTTGCCTTAACCAAAACTAGCATACGAACAATATAATAACAAACATACGAATATTTTGTAAACGACGCAAATACGCTTATTTAAATTAAAAATATTTAGTCCTTGGGTGAAAATCCTGCTATGTTAAATTTTCATGGTTTTTTAAAGTTAATTGTTGATCCTCCGTTGGAAATGTAAGACTTTATTAGGGGCGCAATATTAGGGGCCGTAGCCTTCTTGTCTGAGCTATCACTGTATCATCTCCGTCATTCTGCTATCCATCGCATCCATCGATCGCCTTTTTCTATCGATCGCAGCACTAAATTTCGTCGTGCATTAGAATCCATTAGAGATATTAATATTATACCTATCCTGGCAATCGCGTTTTCCGTTGCGTCTCCAGACGCATCAACGGCCCAGAGTCCTTTCCAGCGAGCGCGCAATACGACCACTCCATCTACTCCGGACCTTCCGCTCCACGTTCCACGCACTCACTTCCTCTTCATGGAGCAAGCGTCTCTCCGCCACGCCTCCCTGTCCTCCCGGAGTCTATCCAGCTCCTCCTTCGGGGAGACGAACGCCGCAGTTCGGGATGTGGCTCGGCGACTTGGGGACAGTTTTCAATTTGGTAAATTAAAAATGTGTCTACTGCGTCGACGCGGATCGGGCTTTCGCTGAAACGAGTCGGCAGTAGACCTGGCTGACTCGCTGATCAATATGACTATATGACAACGGCAGGCCTGTTTCTTAACAAGACTATATTAGCACGCAGCAACGTTATTTGAAGACAGATCAATTGTCTAATATTCTAGACGCGTCAATCAAATAGGCTTATCAAGTTCTGAGCGCATTTCATTTGGGTCTATGACAATGGGCTACTATGGTAGAAAAAATGTGTATGACAGAAAAATCGGCAGTAAGAGGCGCCGTCAAGGATGCGAATTACAGCGAGCAACTTAATTAATTGAGAGATACAACGAAGAAAATGCTTGAATATAGGCTACTAAAACTCTCAACGCTCATTTCTCGGCCAGGTTTCAATATAGTCTATACAATAGTCATATAGCGCATTTTCAATTAGACATGCGTCCGTATCCTAATGCTCTGTAGTGGTCATACTGCGTTTAAATTTCACACTCTTGGTGTGAATAACTCTATCGACTGTTTAGTCGTCCGTGATGATAATAATGATTCTACAATCGCCTTTTGATGCGTCGTTCGCCGTCCAGTTGTCACCAATGGGAGGAACCTATTCAATAGAAAGGTCCAGCTGGAAATCTGAATATCAACCCAATGAAGCGCAAAGTCTCATTGTCCCCCAGCGATCGGATCGAGCATTAAACTCCGTCATTACCGCTGACAGCATCGTCAACAGTTGCTCGTCAATCACGGCTCTAATGGGTCGCCGGTGACATCTCAATGAGAACATCGAATGAGCATCTTGGACCTTCTCGCCCTGGAGAACGTGTGGAAAACTGCCGTCTGTCTCTCGAAACAATCTCCATCCTCCCACGGGGAACGCTACCGGAACAGGATGCAGCCAAGTCGGGACGTTTGTACACGAGTACATGCTCGCACAGTTCCGCGAACAACGAGACCGTGAATTATACCCGCTCGCACTCCGGACACGCCCAGTATCAAAACGTATTTTCTTGCGTTTACAAAGGCCTTCGATAAAGTCTGACCGGCCCTAAAACCGCCCTCTGCGGCAGGAGTATGGCAGCCGTCTCTTTACGGGTACTTAGCATGGCGCATTTGATTCGCTTGGGTGGAACTTGGGCGTGCTAATGACTGTTTGGATACAGTTCGAGCTGAACTGAACGCTGACACGAGAAGAAATCGCTTCCGACAGCGATCTGCATGGATGATGATTGAAATACTAGAATCGATGAGATTCCGGCGTCATTAGTTGCATTGTAATCATACTCTGCGGTATATAATAGCATGACCATTGACCAAATGTGCACGCTTCGCTAAAATGTTTTGTATATGCCTATCACGTTTGCATGATTTCAGATGATCCTACTAGTTGAGAAAGATCAACATATAGATCTCATGAAAGACGAAAATTATACTAATGATGTCGGTTATTTTTTATATCATTACTAACTTTATTATCCGTTTATTTATTAAGATATTGAGACTGCATTGCCAGCGATTTTAGCAAGTGACAACGGGTTAAGATTTCATACCGAGTTTTTGAATATCATAATCTTCTCATGAAATATTGGCAAGCAATTATACCGTATTGCAATAGCAACATCAAAAGTGTTGATTGCACGCTCATCCCGACTATTCAAAATGCACAGCCCACAGAAGTGACAGAGCAAATCAACATGCGCTTCAATGTCTGCATTTCCAGTCTCGTTCTCTCCACATAATGTCAGCGCAATTAAAGTTTCCACCGATAAACTAAATACTCTGTAGCTATTGTCCCATTCGAGACAGATTTGCAATCTTCAGCGCCTAGCGCCATTGTATCGAATCCCTTCCGTTCGTATGCTGCGCTGGAATCATTTGCTCAAAGTCTCGCATTGAAAGCAACATGAAACCCATCGCCTGCATAATCTCTTGATTCACCGGATCTTACAATCATGTCAGTGGTCTTCCATACAATGCATCCAATGTATTCGCGAGTTCAATAGTCAATAGCCTAATTTGTCAACCCGTATTCATACGATGCCACACTATTTGTTCGCCTCGGTTTCGCAGAAGCTATCGATACAAATCGTCAGATATAGACTACCGCGATTCCCGTCGTTCCGAATGACAAGTCAACGCGTCGGCGGCGGCTTCCGCCCATAGCTCACCGCGTCTCGGCGATATTTACACAAACAAATACACCGAATGTCGCCACGCACTGGCGTCTCGGTCCTCTCGGATTACGTGGCATAAATAAACAGGTCGCCGGGCTTCGGGCGATCGGAAGAATTGGGTGAAGTCGACGCGTAATTATGTGTACGGCCGCAGCGTGTGTCTGCGGGTTAAGTGCCGCGCCGTAATGCTGTTGGTATAGGCGAGTGCGCGACGTAAACTGGGACACCTGATAAATTACATTGCACCGGGCAAGACTGGGTCTATACAAGCCTAGAGGCATGGTGGTTCGTCAAATGATAGCTCTTCCGATGAAAGATGCTATTTTATTAGGTCTGTTGCGTACAGTAATTATAATAAGTCGTGTTGGTAGCGCCTATTAGTCGGCATGGCCGACACTCATATCGCCGAAATGACAATTAGCTTGAGTTCCGTTCTGATTTAATATGGACACATTATTCATCAATGTTGTTTAGGCTTGATTACGGTCGTGAACTGTGATATTTGGGACACGAGCACCATTGTGTCTCAAATTAAGAGCTAACAAACTGCTACGAGGATTGCCAGCGGTGTTCCAAAACAAATAGACGTAGGCCTATCGGGCAACTGATTTTGAAAGCTGTTCGGGATACAAAAATTGAAATAATTGACGGCAATCAAAATGTCGATTTTACACTATATGAAACAAATTTATAGGCTTATGCGCAGCGGTGTATGCCTGCATTTCACCACTAGAACGGCATATCCTACAGGCGCCCGGTGTTATAGATGCAATTTGTGTTGTTAAATATACTTTTTCAGTTCCACAGCGATCAATATAAGCTAAGGCTGCATAATTTAGCCGCACGGTTTTTTATGGATACGTATTTGTTACACTGCTTGCGATATAAACCGATAAGAATCTGTTGGATCTCATAAACCTATCGGTATCAGTCCATGCGTCGCGTCCATCCCTTTACAACTTCAGTTCATAGAAGTCCTGGCCCGTGCAAATAAACCCTCCACCTTCATGCTAATCAAGAATGATGAAACTGATGACGCTGATGCTGAGGTTGCCCGCTCAAGAGCTCTCAGTCAATACCTCAATACCTCAAGTGTATCCGTCCACCTTTCGCACACAAAGACCTCACGCATTATGCCATACACCTGGGACACCGAAACAGGAGGAGCAGGGCGGTCAATTACTCCCTTGGATGTCCTTTTCGAGGGGGCGGGCAGGGGGGGGCAGATGGTTGAGAGGGAAATTGCCCCCTTGTCCTTCTGCGACAGTCGTTAAAGTGCCCTTTAGCACAATCCATGTTTCGCGCAGGTCAGTGAGAGCATGGGTGTCTGTTATCTTTACCATTAGTATCGGAGCTCATTTTTGTTAAGTTGGCCTAACAACAGTTGCGTTGCGAAAAAGTTCTGTCAGCACCCCCGGGGTCTCCCAGTCGCGATAACGTTGCCTTTTTTTACTGCCCCACCTGCCCCTGGGCCCTCTGGCGTCCCTGACCATATATCCCCGCCACACAGCCGAGCTCTCTACGGTTTGATCGTCATGACAACGCAGCCCGCGTCCTGCCATAGAACACTCAAGGTGTCCCCGCACTGCTCACCTGAGACACGGCGAGGTGAGCTGTTCTTTGATTGCTCCACTCGCCAGGTAGACGTCCATGACAGGTGGTGGTGTTTGTTCGCGGCGATAAGGAGCGCCCGTTGTTCCGCGAAGGCTCGACGCGGCCTGGTCGCTGAAGGACCCGATGGGTGCGGAGGAGCGGGGCAGAAGTCTTGTGATGAAGCTCTCGAGAGGTTCCTCGCTCTAATCTGTGTACCTGCAGTGGGCCCCTATACCTGCAGACCGCTGGCACTCCACGTGTCTACCTGACGTCGCTGATTGCTGCTGCGGCTGCTGCTGCTGATCTCACGCTGCTGCTGATGATGATGCATGCTGATAATGATGATGCTCGTGCTGCTGCTGCAGTGGAGTAACTACTGGGGAGGCATAGGGGACAATTGCTCCCTCTGGTGACATGTCTGCCCCCTAACTTCTCATCGTATGGCATGATAAGACTTCTTCTGCGGTGGTTTGCATTATATTGAGCGAAAAGTGACGCGTTGTACGTAGACGCTGCGTTTGATACGTGAATCCAAGTGAGTCGCGTATCTTTACAGCTTTGAGTGAATTTTAATGAAAGAGATAAAAATGTAGGTCAAACATAATATTTTAGGTTCGATCTACTGATGCCTTCAGCATCGTATGCTCTTCATTTGAAAAGTCTATGCGCTGCAGATAAGCAGCATACGCCAGTCTGAGTCGTCATAAAGGTGGAAGGTTCTGTACATTTGGATCCTGCAGGGATTTAGGTTCGTGATTTGAAATTAAAGCCTGGCTATACAACGATTTAACTAATAATTAATTCATCGCAGCACGGGTTGTGCAACTAAATGGACGATTGCGTATAATTTTCAATTGACAATTCTTGCGTATAATTTCGGTCCTGCTTATGATTTGAATCATAAACGAGGCATTAGGGTTGGCTGCTTCAGAAACCTCGACAGGCTTATCAAAACTGAACTTGCGCAATATTTGCAACATCTCCGGCTTCTTACCTATCCCACTACCCACCCCCCGGCCCCCCCCTACACACCCTCCCCCCCCTTCACATCCTCCCCCCCAGGGGCACTCCTTCGCGGATAGATGGCAGCACTCGAGCAGTCCTAGTCCCTCATCTCCTTGTATGTTTGTTGAGCACTGGAGTCGTGAGCTGGCGCCATCTGGCCCGGCTCACCGCGGGACAATCAGCGTCTTACCTGCATGCGTTCTAACCAACAGGGTACGGCCGGGATTTGATACCAAGTAATCTTAATATAATTTTTTTAATGTGTTGATTGAATAATCAATTTAAGTGTGTCTTAAATTAATAGAGAAATTTGAGGTTAATCGCCAACTGCATGGGATGTGAAACGGCGTATTGCACTCATGTAGTAATAATATTGCAAGCAAGAAGCGCCCCAAATTTAAAAAAAAATTATTTTTGGTCAACGCCTCGTTAACGCAAGTTCTGATCAGAACTGTAGCGTTAGGGTAAGGCCTAGGTTAGGATAATGTTTAATTATTTGAGTTCCACTAAGATACGATCTATAGTACGATCAAGTAAGTGACAACTTGCTTTTTGATATTTGGGGCGTCTGCGCCCGGCGCCCCACCATACCGAGAACTGCAGCGTCTGTACAGGTGAATCGACTGCTCGGACCACACAAGTCCCGCGCGATATCCGAGCCATATTGCGGGCGCGTGGTGCCAAAGTCTGATAATCAGTTTCACTGATGAATACTAATGGTCGCGATCGCGTGAGACTTTAATCTAGCCGTTGCTGAGTGTGCATCGATTAAATGTGGTTTGTCACACCCCCCTGATTACTGGGCAAAAGCCTAGCAATCAGGGGGATGTGGTACTATAACCAGCTCCCACATTGACGGGGGGGAGGGGGACGGCCGTGGGTGTTGGAAGGGTCGAACCTGCCACTTCAATTGTCAACGCCTCCAGGTAAAAAATGAAGCACAGAGTTTATGATATGATATACCCTCCCACTGCAGTATCCAAACCCCTCCAAGTGTTTCAAAAACTTATCTGAAAAACTTTTGTCCATTGCCCGCCCCCGATCGGAAGTTCTGAGCGGAAGGAAAACCTAGAACCCCACCTCTATTTGTACCCCCCTCTCAGTCACTAAATTACTGATCGCCGCTCCCCCCCTCTCCACAACATCATTTTTCCGATGCGAACCCTGAATGTTTCAGTGTCCCACGCGGCTCTGACGCGGCTGCAGAGTGTGCGATTTGGCTGAAGATGAGGAGAGCTATAAAGTCATAAATGATTCTAACGAGATTCGTTTGATGATAATTAAGTTTACACAGTTAAGTAAGTTCAATATTCGGCGCGCAAAGCGTCGACGCTCAGCACGCGGCTTGATACACTGCGTTCGGGCCACCAGAATATTAATGCGGAATGTAATTTAAATACTAAATATTATACAATGGAACCAAAAATTGTAAAACAATATTACATGAAAGACAAAATATAGTTTTTAATGCCGCATTGTGCTCATTTGTCACAAGGATTTCAAACCGCAGTTTAGGCCTACATCGTTCGGAATAATTTTCTCTTCAAAAAGTTTTCTATGTATTTAGTACACAACCAGTGCAGTAGAGAATGCAGCAGAGAGATTGAGTAGCTATAACTTAGGAAAGTGTTTCCTATTAGGTCACTGTCGGGTCACGACACCCAAGTGACAGACGATATAGGTCATTGCGCATGCGCGGTGATGGTTCAGCGCTCGTATTGTTTCGCGTCAGTTCGTGACAACTCTCGCTATCCTCTACAGATGCAGTCCATTTGGATTATTAACTCTTTCTCTGTTTAACCCCGAGCGACTGTCTGTCTCCACGCTTCATTGCACTTCCTTCCGTGTTTCATAATTTAGCGCTCAGGCTAGACGACCGAAGAAGTGGGAGGGGGGGGGGGTGGGTACCATTTTTGAATGAAGAAGTGCTCCTTCACTATCATCCAAGAAAGATAGGATATTTGCCTCGCATGTCGTTTTCCACAATCAAAATGTGTTCATATCGAGACTTACTGTAGCTAATATTGAAATCATTTTTCACAAATTTTACAAATTGTATATGCCTATAAAATTTAGTATGTATTAGCCAAATTTACTGATGAACTACAGGTCTTGAAAACACGACATCTTTCGTGCATGATATTCCATATTTTCAAGTTCTTACAACAGTAGGCCCATTGTATTCCTTGGGCATATATCAATAAATCGATATTGCGTTGTAGGCCTAGCTTATATAATTTTTGAAACTGGAACGCTTATTTATAAATATTAAGCCTGTATACTATTGTGCTATGATGCACATGTACAGGCTTTGTCTTAGCTTTATTTAGCCTAATAAAAGTATCCTGACAATCTCATAAGTATTCACTCAGTGTTCTGCTCTCAAACTCTCTCAATCCGTGCTTGTACTGCCGAAACCCAGCGCCTTCGGTTAGTTCGAAGACACGCAACCATATTCAATGGAGACAGAGACGCTGTTACCACGGATTGAACATCAGCGTAAATGAAGTCGACCAAACTTCGCAGATGTTCGTGGATTTGAACCTTCCACCCCTCAGCCATAAATCATCTCGCCTGCCTCGGACAGCCCTGTGTGTGGCGTGCCAACCCTCGAATGTGCTTAGCAGCTCACGTGAGGCGGAATAGCATCTCAATCCTCAATCCACCTCGATTCATTTCTGACTCTTGTCGTATACAATACACGGCTCGGAATGCTCTTTTCTTAGACAACCACGAACAATCACTGCTGAGTATAGGGTATAATGCTGGACAGTTCTTCCTTCGCACAATAACTGTCTTAGCTTGCAATACTGTGTACAATACTGTGCTGAGTAAAACCACCTTCTTTGATTTCGTCTTGTGCCTGAGCGTGGCTCGAAGCAACCATCAATAGAGCTAACAGTAAGCCACCAACTGCACGATACTTACCACACAAGAATAGGCGACAAAGCCGCAATGTCATGTAATGTGTCCCATTCAAGTCCACCGCCGCGCAATTCAATACAGCACACATACGCAGTCAGTCAGCCACGATAAGCGGCTTCAATGAAGGACGTCCAACGGCAATAATGACTGATGTCTGGAGTTCGTTAAGAGTTTACCACGAATTAAATCGTGCGTGTCTTTGCCATTGTTGAGTGTCGAAACCGGCGCGTAGCAATACAGGGTGCGGCAAAAAAATAACCCCGTAGCAGATTCGCGATAACTCAGCCAAATATTAATATTTTTCCTTCATCTTTTCAGGGATTGTAGCTGAGATAATTTGACACCAGTTCTGTAATTTCCTTCAATATCTGCTTGCATTCAAAAGTTATGAAACTCTAACCACAAAAGTGAAAATTTGTTTTAACCAACACGATTATGCCTGCAATTAGCATTTTGATGTGTCTCAGTCGCATCGCTTTGAATCACTGAGAAAAAATTAGAAGTCCTGAAAGAAGTCGACTGCTTTGGTCAACAATAATCTTGATATTTTCTATTCGTCATCTGTTCTGATGAGTGCTTAGCATCTCCTTAGGCATGCATGCATGCGTGGCTTTGTTGACGGGCTGCAGCGCAAGTCAATGAAGTCAATGAAGTCGCGCACTGGCTCGTTTTCAGTTCCGCCGTTTCTTCACCTCGGGTCTGTGGGTCTGGTAGCCTACTTTTCATGCATTACCCCCCCATTTATGGTAGTCGGGCAAAATAGGTCCTGCCAGTTTAGCGACGAATTTCGGAGATCGGCAGGCATCAAAATACTCTTTGCAGGCATCATTGTGTTGGTTAATACGATTTTTTCACTCTTTTGATAATATATTCATAACTTTGAATGCAAGAAGATTTTCAAGTGAAATTTTCAGAACTTGTGTCAAATTATCTCAGCTACAATCCCTGAAAAGATGAAGCGAAAATATTAATGTTCGGCTGAGATATCGCGAATGCAAGGGTTTTTTTTGCCGCACTCTGTATACCAAACCAAGCCGCCTACACTAACGTGGCGTCGAGGGGGGTAGGCGGGGGAGATCCCCCGTGTGTTGAGGAGCGGAGAAGTGGCTTATTTAGACCGTGCTGGGTAGACGGTGAACGACTGAAGTCCGTCGGACGAGTGTGAAATAATCTCAATTGTCAATCCTCTGAAGGGCGTCGAGCGTCGAGGCAGTTTGCGCCGTGACGTCGTTGTGACGTAATGCGCTGTCATCAGTCTGAAGTTCAAGAAGTGCTAAATAGCTGCAATCTGTTACTCCAGAAGGAGTTTCAAATTACTCATATAGGCCCTAGTTAAGATCGCCTTGGAAGTTTGCAAGTTTTCAACTTGATTAGTTTCGTGAAGCGCGATGAGTATTAAGGCAGTAAAAATAATTAAACCATTCCAGCTTGCTCGTGGTTTTCAAGATTATATACATCATTATAATAGGACTATCTTAGGCCTATCGGCTTGAATGGTTATTGCAAATAATTGCTTGCGTCCAGGGTTGGGAGGGTGGGCGGGGAGGGGGGAGGGTATGTCGTATAGGAGATTTCCAGTTTAAAGACCGTGAACATGACAATGTGTAGTAAGAAATACTACATTACAGGTTGGTTTTGTGCAAGAGAGCAAAACACAAAACCGCTCCCCTGTAGGACCTTCCTTAGTCGCCTTTCACGACTCGTCAGGGGAGCTCGGAGCTGCAAGTCATTTCTTTATTCCCTAGCTTGCAGGAGGTAATTAGCTGCATCCAAAATACGCAACTCGTTTTGCAAATGCTACAAAATATGCTCGATGCAGGTGTGATGCTCCGTATCAAGCGCGTTGTAGCCTATAGAAAAGTATATTTTCAGAAGCCAAGTAGAAACTCTCGGGCCTACATCTTAAATAAAATTAATTAAAATCATCCACGAAGGCCATCATTCTGCAGCCACGACCCGATACAAAATGTCGCCCATCGGCACAAGCGGAAAGATAATTCAGCCCGCTCGACTGTAGCCATTGCAAGTTCCAGCAGCTGTCATGCAGCCTGCACGGGAAGAACGCCATTGTAAGCTGGTCCCCGTCTCCTCCTGCCCGTAAACACCCGTCTTCCTGTTTGATAACAACGCTTGGCGGCAGCAAACGGAACCTGTTCCAGCGCTAATAGTCCGCCGCCAGGCCGCGCCACTTTCTCACGGCTAGTGACAGCCCCGAGCACGGCTAGTGCCAGCTCTGCTGTCTGAGCGTGGCTTCCGCCTGGAGCGAGTCCTGTATTGTATCCAGCGGTTCCGACAGGCCTTGAATAGATATCGGGGGCGCGATTCTATTATCCCGCTTCTCAATTGTGCGGAGGGGAAGGGAAAATAAAATTATGCGCGCGAGACATTTTTTAATTAAGTCTTATTATTTTTGGTTGAAATTGAGTTTACACTGATGTGCAAGTTCTGTGAAGCGAGCAAGTAAGGCTAAAACGGCTATACTCAAGTCATTCACTAGCGTTTAGTAATGGTATAAGCATCTGATAAAACTAATGAAACGCATTCACTAATAAAGATGAGTATCAGTACTGGTATACACGACATTGTACGGGGTCAGGGGGTGATAAATTGAAGTCTACACCAGAACAGCGTGGTCTCAACTACTATACTGGATTGCTTTTGAGTCTATTTCCGTGCTGGATAGCATGACGCCGCGCTGCAAGGGCGATGTTTAGCAACAATACTTGTCGTTTATAATGGGATTAACTCTAAAACTCGAGCCGGGGGGAGGGGGGGGGGGGATGTGGCTCGCTGAATCTATATTAGAGCCGCTGTCATTGAATTGTGTCGATTGAGGCCTAGCTGGGATAATGAACGCAAAACAATGCTGGAAGTGTCAGAAATTGATGAACGGCAATCATGGAAAGTTGGTTGTTGTTGAAATCGATCACAGTTCGCGACGCATCCGCTGAAAGTGACTACAAGAATAACTGTCAGGAATTTGGCGAAAATTGAGTTCCTGAATTGTTTTCCGTTGCGACGTTGCTCAGTTTTGCCACTTTTATTGGGATTACGCAAATAATAGGCATTTTCTTGCATTCTTAATCGCATTGGTTCCTAAGGTTCTGGCTTCCACCAGCATTTAATGGGGATGAATTTAAGCTGCTGGTCAAATTCACCGCAAGCCTTGAAATCCAACCACTGATTACCCAATCAAGACCAGTCAGATATCGGACACTGAAATCAGTGAGGCTCGTCCGGGCTAACCGCACGCTAGTTAACTGTCTGCGAACTGTGTCGGCATAGCATACATGTCCTCTCCGTGCGCAGCTACAAAGGGAGGTTACAACTTTGATATCGCTAGCTCCAGTGGCCCACATCTCTTTATGTTGATGTGAAACTGCGTGCCCAAGTATGGCGAGCAGTCAGGGACGGGAGGGGGTGGAGGCAGACGGGGAGTGTAAGTATGACGAAAACCAGAAAAGAAATACGCATACCATTCATATTATGAGTGCGTTCATAAATAACCTGAAAAATCAACCAACCAGAAAAGAAAAGTAAACAAAATGAAGTCAAGCCAGTTAGTTGTCGTGCAGAAAAGTTTATAAACCGTCTGTTCGTTTCAAAAGTTAGCTAAACTTCTTTTGCTAATGCATTTGCCAGTAATAATAAATGTGGATGCGTAAAACCATTCTTATGGCAATTTTCACCAGTGCATAGGCGCTTATGAAGAATATATTATTTTTAATTTAGAGGACGATTTAGAGGAGATTTTAGTTGATACGCAGAAAATTGATCTGTCGATGAAAATGGAAAACGCAGCGGAGCAAAACCTCACTTGGCGAGCATTTAACTCGTTGTTCGTGAATTGTTGTATTGAACCTGCGAACGATGTTTTTGCTTGCAATCAAGCTATCAGCGGAGGAATTGGAGTGAGCGAAGACGGCAGGGGGGGGGGGGGGGGGG
>JAQIWG010004782.1:0-15482 GCA_034695025.1 Chamaedrilus cognettii | reverse complement strand
GCGTGTGACGCACGGGGCGTGTGACGCACGGGGCGTGTGACGCACGGGGCGTGTGACGCACGGGGCGTGTGACGCACGGGGCGTGTGACGCACAAACGATGGTTTGTGAGATTAACGGATGACGATCACCGAGCGCCTTTATGATTTCTGGAGAATTTAATATCCACATCAGATTTACAACATCACAACTTTTAGCTGCAAAACTGATTTTGAGATGAAAAAAATTTTGTGGCCTTGCCTTATCTGCCATATATTATTAAATGAAACTTTGTTAAAAGATACAGACCTCTGCAGGCCAGGCTGGTACCAGAGAGCCTTATCTAGGTCACGGTCATCGTCCCCACCAATCACCCTGCAGACAACAAGGTCACGGTCATCCTCTTTACCAATCAACCCACAGAAAACATCGGCAGGTCCATGCAATAAATGATCAAATCTAATAGAATTTAAATTTTCCAAACTATTGTACTTATAATCTGCAAGAAAATTTAAAACTACCGCACAGTATGCTTTACAGCATAATGTAAAACATGAAATTTTTGCTGCATGTTATTTCACGGTTTTGCCTCTTAGAAATTTTGCTGCACTTAATTTTTTGAGAACTTTCCATTATAATAGCTTCTGCAGCTTTATATTCACTGCATGTAATTTTCGCGAGTTTTCCCGATTCGCAAAATTGACATGCACGCAAAAATTTCATGTTTTACAGTATTGTTTTATTTCAGTCGTTCATGAGGAATTCAGACTTATATAATTATAACTTAGAAATGAAGGGTTCATTAGCCAACAAAATATTTAGTAAGTGAAGGCGCTTACTTGAGTGAGACAGGGGTCTGGGGGGCTGAGGACGCCAGTGACGCCCGACTCGCCCCGTTGACCCCTTCCCTGCCCCCCACAGCCCCCCCCGACGCCCTAACCTCCACCTCGGCGCCCCCCCGTGCCCCGTCCATGGAGGGGGGCGACCAGGAGCTGCGAGACCCCGCGGCCTCCCCGGCCAGCTCCGCTCTCATTGGCTGCAGTACGGTCGGCTTCTGATTGGTGCGCAATGAGGCGATGCGGATGAGCCCATTGGCAGCGACCGGCTCGGAGGGGGAGGAGCTAGCCGCGGCCGAGGGCTGCCAATTGGTCGTACGATTTGTAACAGCCTGCAGACAGCGACCAATAGGAGCACTGACCTACATCAAACTGCACCAACAACCAATAGTAACTTGGACCACAAACCAGTGGCGTAGTCAGACTTCTTTGCCGACTGGAGCAAATTTGTTTGCCTATTTTACAATTTTAGTATTAGACCAAAGGGGCATGCCGATTTCTTTAGCTGAAGCAGTGTCCAAAAATAGTGGGATTGTTAGAACGGTGCGAAAAATAGGCGCAGAGCACACAATTTTTCAAATGTAATTGCGACCATCTCCATATGGGCGCTATTATGGGCAAGTAGCCGCCATGCCATCTACCCCTCCCGCCCCCGATAATAACTCAACGAATTTGGACAAATTGGAAACGTCATTAAAATCATCCCTACCGGAGCAGCTGCTCCCATATGTAGCTACGCCACTGCCACAAACCATGGCAACAACATGACACCACAGCCTTACATCGTAGCACAGCATCAGCTCACACAAGACATTATGTTTGTTGAGAAAAGCAGTCTACAGTAAACAGAAGTTAAATAGACGTAGAGATGAATTATAGAATTGCAACCATTTAAAGGGTCAGCATCTAGCAAACACAGCAGGACATATGATATATAGACGCTGCTCATCAGGTCAGTATAGTCATCATCATTTCACAATACGGTAACCTTTTCAATAAATAATCATCATATTCAAGGACAAAAAACTGTTCAATCGACCTTTGACATCTCCAATAATCTTTGGACTATAAAACGCGCGTGGCGTCAAAAATGCTTATTATATATAAATTATATCTATGTGACATTATTCATCAGAAGACAGATAAAAATCAGAAATATAAACTATTTAATGCAAATTTGTCTCAGTTACCTGAGAAGTGTAACAAAACATATATTTCTAAAATCTAACATTTATTTCATCTACAACCTCTACCCATGAATTGATCTATGATTTCAACGAGCTCAACTGCTGCAGCACCGCCAAAAGACAAAAATGCTAAAATGAAATAAAATAATAAAATAATACGACGCCGCGCGTACATCGAGCAGCTTCTTGCCGAGCTGTGACCGGCTGGGGCTGTGTTTGTTTGCCGCGCCCCCCCTCCCGTCGCCCCCCTCTGCCGCGCCCCCCGTCCTGAAGTATTCGTCGACGGCCTCCTTGATGGTGACGACGGGAGAGCCGTGCGTGCGCGCGTCACTGAGCGTGGCACGGATGGCACGCAGCATCTCGGCCGTGTCACCCGTCAGCGCGCCACTCAGTGCGACACGCGTCTGAAGGCATCGTAACCGTAGTGGAATGACAATTTATCATAGATGAGTAAACTATCAGACATAGAATAGCAAGACCCCCCACAAATTGTGTGGCACAAAAGCAACTGATCTTAAAATTTAGCTTGACAATATCGTACCCTAATCGCTCTTCGCTCAAAGCGTATTCAAAATTTCTAGTCTTCCATCCTCGCAATTTATTCACAGTTCAAATAGTTATCAATCAATGCCCAGGATCCACAGCGAATATCAATCAACAGATATTAACTAAACTTATAACCAGTGTGGACCTCGCTGCAGGGACATATCCCATGGGGACATGGGACATGTCTCAAGACGGGATATGTTTAGATATATAACCGAGGGATAAATACAGAAGTTGACACTAGTAGCCAATAATGTGGTAGCCCAATGTGGTAGCCAATGTGTAGCCAATAGGTAGTCAATGCTATAGCCGACAAATAGCCAAGTGTGATAGACAACGTGAGAGCCACGTGCAGTACCCAACAGTAGCGTGATAATGTTAGGCAGAGCTAAGACTAGAACTATGAATACGCTTGATTCTTTAACCTCTGGGTTCGACACGTCTCAAAGCCACACGTACCGTGCCACTGTGGAGTGGCGCCACCGTGCCATTCGTGTCGGAGGGGGAGGAGAGCCGTGACGAGGAGGCAGACCTGAGGGCGGCACTCCGCCCCACCCCTAACTCATCAACGCCCCCTACTGCAGCCCTCTCAACACCCCCCGAGGGGGCGAGGGGGCCGGGAGCAGGGGCCTTGCGCCTGACAGGGTCGGGCAGGGCCGCAGGGAGCGGCTTGGGCTGTAACGACAGCAGCAAGGCATGATGTAATCTTGCAATCAGTAGGAAAACATGATGTAGTCTTGTAAACAGCAGCACGACACGATGAAATCTTGTGAACAGCAGCAAGGCATGATGCAATCTTGCAACATCAACATGACATGCGACATGTTTAGTCTTCTAATCGCAGTATGACAAGTGGCACAATCCTGTCAATAGTTATGACGGGATGATGCTGGAGATGTATTTAGGTGGTCACTGCATCCATTCAAAGGGGTATGATTACAGGACGCAGGGATAGCAGGGAGGCGAAGAGATAATTCATCCTCCTATTACTGGATGATGTGTGATGTGTAGAGGGCAAACCAAAACTAGCGGTGTGTGGGAGGACAAACCCACCTGAGTCATCACTATGCCTCCAGACTGGGGAAGCATATGAGGGGGCATAGCCACAGGAGGGGTGTGTTGGGGGCTATGTATCAAGGAGTGCATGGGAGCACACATAGATGCAATATATGAGGGGGTGTGTGAGGGGTGTTTATGGGCAGTGTAGGAGGGAAAATATAAGATATGAGGGGTGTGTCACTTAGGGTGTGAAGGATGGGTAGGGGCGGTGCACGAAAGGGTGCAAGGGGTGTGTAAGGGCTGTGTATGATGGGTATGCGAGGGGTGTGTAGGGAGGGCGTATGAGGGGGGGTGCAAGATGTGTGAAGGGATGCGGGTATGGGGTGGGGAACTCACCTCCCTGCCCGGCGGTGTGTGCAGGCGGGTCGGTGTGGAGTCTCGGTGTAACCCGGCGACAGCGCCCAGGGAGGTGGCGCCCAGGGGGGCAGGACCCAGGGGAGCAGCAGGACCCAGGGGTGCAGCCGAGCCCTGGAGGGCGGCGCCCCCGAGGGCTGCAGGACCCAGCCTGAGCTCGAGGTCCTCCAACTCCTTCTGTCGACGCTCCCTACGCTGCTGAGCAAGGTTGTCGACATGCGGCGTTGAGATCTGCGCCAACCTGCACAACGCGCAACGTACAACATTCAACAGACAATGTCGTGTACTGCATCACGCAATAGACAACATGCATCACATAATAGACATCATGTTGCACGGTACACATTGTTCGTTGCACGGTACATGTTGTTCGTTGCACGGTGGTGCAACGAACAACATGCACCGAGGTGAACAGTACTCAACAAGGATCGCATGAATATGATAATAACAGTCAACGTGACACTAACGGCCAAGGCAACATCCCGTCACTCATCAGCGTCATGACCACCCCAGTACAAAATCATCTGTCCACACGAGGCACGGGCGACAAAACTTCAGCTCTGCCACTACTCACATACTGCAGAAATTGACAAGCAAACGGAGATCAATTTTTCTTTCGAGATCCATAATTTTTTCTGTATATTAAACGCATTACTTTGATCACTGATCATTTGTACTGATTGGAATTGACGTTTGTCACCTTAACTGAAGTACTTACACGCGAATACGAAGCAAAGCTTAGTTGAAGCAGCATTATCAGTGACAGCGGCAACAACAGCAGCAGCAGCATCAGCAGCATCAGCAGCACTGGCAGCGCCAACATCAGCAACAACAGCAGCAGCAGCATTAGCGGCAGCACTGGCAGCACCAACATCAGCAGCAGCATCAGCAGCAGCATCAGCATCAACATCAGCAGCAGCATCAGCAGCAGCATCAGCACACACCTGTGAGAGAGCACCTCCTCCCTCTGCCGCGCCTCAGCCTTCAGCTGGTCCTTTTGCGCCTCCAGCTGCCCTTGAATGACCTCGTGAAACGAAGGCTGCGCCCCGCTCCAGTTTCCCTTGGCCCCCCCCGGCCCCCCGCCGCCCCCTCCCAGCTCGGCCCCAGGCGCCCCCCCGGCGTGGTCACCCCCCTGGTGCTGCTTCTGCCCATCGTAAGCCTGGCGGAACGCGTTTGCTACCACGGCGTTCAGCTCCTCGGCCTGGAGACAGTGGGAGGGTTAGTAGAAGCTTACATACAGGGGCAGAGCATGGGCAAACAAGGGCATAACGTGGGCACAGCAGAGGGGGGGGGGGGCAGAGGTACAGCATGGGCACTTAGGGGCACAGCATGAGCACAGCATACCACCCCACCATGGCGTTGAGCGCCTCAGCCTGGGCACAGAGTTTGTCGGCGCTTGTAGGGCCTGGACATAGCGGGTTGAGGTTAGGGTCAGCATTGAGGTTGAGGTCAGGGGTTCATACCTCCTGCGATGTTCATGTGGAGAAGGTGTGACGGTACTGGACGTTGGTTGAGGTTAGGGTTCAAGGGTCGAGATTAGGGTTCAAGGGTTGAAGTAAGGGCTCAAGGGTTAAGGTTAGGATTCAAGAGTTGAGGTCAGGAATCAAGGGTTGAGATTAGGGTTCAGGGTCGAGGTTACGGTCAGGGGTTGATACCTCCTGCGATGTCCGTGTGGAGAAGGCGTGGCAGTATTGCACATTGGTCTGTGCCTTGGGCTCACGCGCCAGGAAGGAGAACTGGCACTGGTCCGGGTGACACGTGGCGTACGAGATACGCTTGAGCGCGTGAGCCATGTACACCGTCTGTATGCGCACGCATGTACACATGTAGTCTGTACATGCACCGTATGCATGGGCAGACATGTACACATGTAGTCTGTACGTCAACTTCAACTTCTCTACTGCACTCCACCCTAATGGATGATCATTTGCAGGGCTGATGAAATTAAGCACCTTTGCCAAGGGTGCACGAAGTGACTCGAAATCTTTTGCCGCGGTCGAGTTCGAACCGACTCTGCCACACTCGCAATCCAAAGTCCACGACTTAGAACACTCGGCCACAACGCTTCGCCAACAGATTGTACAATGTACATATGAGCAGACATGTAGCCTGCTGTATGGAGTGTATTGTAGGAGCACATGGAGGAAGAGTAAATTGTAGGAGCGCAGGTAGCTAGCTGTAGGGAGTGTATTGTAAGTGTAATATAGACAGCAAGATCAAGTTTTCGTTGAGAACTGCCAAAGATCATCAATGAACAGGGAGCACTAGGCTGGGGGGGGGGTGCTCGCACCTCGCCAGATCGACAGCAGATCTTGATCCCGGCGAGAGAGACGACGATGATGACCGGACGCGTCTTGCTTGAACTCTGCACACAACATCACACACTACGCGTTTAACACCCATGCTAAACAAAATAAACACAGATAATGATCTCAAACCATCTAAGTTGCATACAATGCAAAATTGCACTCGTAGGCGCTTAACGACCTACATACCGGCATTCATCTCAAACCATATAACTTGCACACAATGCACTCATCAGTGTTTAACTACATAAATACGCTTTTTTAATCTCAAACCATCGACCTTGCACACAAATGTCAAGCTTTCCCAATTTATGACACATTCAGTGATCGACAGCGGCACTACAAACTCCAGAAGCTTTTTCCCAGTTGCCTTATCAACTGCCTTAACCTGCTGAATGTAGACTGATCCACCAAACTGGGCCCTACGAATAGTGGTTAGGCAACTAGGCATATAATCCTGATAATGCTATAAACTGAATTACACACCAAAGATATTTTGTAGCCAGTCGTGCAGTGGGAGACAGCGCCATAATTGCATATGGGTCTCAAACTATCGTTTTTCGTTTTTCGTAGTTTAGGGACGTTGTGTAGTGCTCACTAAGGCCCAGTTGCTCAATCGAAAGTTATTTGGTTTCAATAATCACGGAACAAAAATGACGTCACGATCCAATCAGATCTTGCAAATTAGATCCAGGATTGTTTGAATAACACCCAGTATTGGGGATTTAGTCAAACAATTCTAGATTATGCAACTATGGTTCAAATAACTCTCTATTGAACAACTAGGCCTTAGACCATACGCTATACCGTCCGGTTCAGTGCAAGAGAGCCGGCACAAAACCGCTCCCCCTTCTTTAGTCGCCTTTTGCGACTCGCCCGGGAAGCTCTGGGCTGCAAGCCAATCCCGAGCTTCCCGAGCGAGTCGTACACTAGAGACCCACATATGCATACACTCAGTGAATTCACAAAATAGATCAACTTGAGTACCAGTGATCCTGGCAAAAGGAAAGCATACGCTAATAACAATTTTGCAGCAATAGCTGCAGCCTACAGAACTGCAAAGCTGACTTTGTGATAGAGTGCTGCGGCGCGCTGTATATTTCTGCTCATTTCACCGACAAGCACTAATGATGTCGACAAGCCGCAGGGTGACCGAGAGCAAATTGCAATCAGCGGGTCAAGGATGGCAGCTTTGCAGACTTTCAGTGGATCCGCTGCCACTTGGCATTTTAGCATATATATTATACAGCACCATCGCACATATTATATATTATATAACACCATCGCACATATTATACAACACTATCACTATGGCACGTTGAACCAGCGCATATATGCATATGATACAGCAACAATGCTTATTATACGACGCCATCGCATATACGTATGAATAGCGTATATGAATCCAAGACTTTCCATCTTCCGAAATTTTACAAGCTAAACATAACAAAACCTCACCCTAACCTAACCACAAACTAACCCTACCTAGCCCTAAACCTACACTTCACGTTTCAACAAGATTTGATTCCAACATGCAGGCAAAACGATGGAACAGCGCGGTATTAACGAAGAATGACACAAAGCGCCGGGCGTCAAAGTGACGCGCTGTCAATTATCAAAATTTAGCAGCGTAGTACTTATTACGAAAACGCTTCAGAAAAAAACCAACGTTGAACACCTGAAGCATTAAATAAGCAAAAAGTTAGCCAAATTTGAACATTCTGTACTTATCACAAAGATAAGCAGCATCGTGAACATTGGCTTGCACAAGAGGTGCAAATTTTTTGCACAGGAAGCAGCTTCCAAGCATAGTTGACGCATTTTTTTGTAGGTCAACTTTGACCACTCGTAGCTTTTTAATCGCACCATGAAATTCAACAAAAATTGACAGAAGTATAAATCAACGATCAAAGTTAGTATGGCAAAAATACAATGGACTTGGCTTATTGCATGCGGGTGTAATTCAAGAAATTTGTTGGGTCCTTTACTTTGGAGCCACGTTGTAAACGTTAACAAGTACCTCTCTCTCGAGTAAGTACTTTATACATTTGCACCTGGTCAGTTATTTGGCGGTGGCACTCACATTTAGGAGACTAGACATTTTCAGAATTTCAAGCCTTCTGTTGCATGGCAGATTTTTAGAGATCCCATACAGATATTATCACTTAGCATGCTGTCAGATTGAAAAAGGATCTGTCATTAATAAATCTTATTCATAATGTTAGCTCCGCCTTCAGAACCTATGTAGGCCTAATCAATTAACATTTTTATAGGATAAAGCTACCACGAAACAGTTTGCAAGCACTGTCATATAAAAAGATCACCAAATTCGAGTCAGTCAAAGTAATATAGATTTAATCACAATGCAGGCAGTTTGCTAGATGATCACACCTTTCAGATTTATCTGACTACAAGACTCTAGTCATAGCATAGGCTAATGTGGCTATTTAGGCCCTACAGGCTTCCGATTCCTAGCATAGGCTTAGGTTAACCACAGTGTAATGGCTTTAACGTAAAAATAATTTAAATTCTACGACGTGTTTCAAAAAAAGACGCCACCATAGTTACGACTAACTTTGTCAGATGTTGATTGTTTAAAATAAAACTCACCATTAGAAAGAGGACAAAATTTGCAACAAATTGCACAGCAGTATATGCAATCTGTGGCAAATGTAGTCCTCTTTTTAGTAGTGATTTTTTTTTAAAACGATTTTTAGGAAACATGGCGTAGTTTGAAAACAGAAGAGCGATGTGAATAGAGCAAATGCAAGCTGAGTGACTTACAGTGGATTCCATAGACGTACCTTTACGCCGGCTAAGCAAAGTTCCTGCAAAGGAATGGAATTTAACGGCAGCCCTTCACTGCCATTCAAAAAAATTCGCAATAATATTTTTCTGTACAATATAAAATGAAAATTTCCACAAGAAATTAGGCTAACTTGAATTCAGGTTAAACAGAAAGTTATTTTGCTCAATATAAATCTATGACGTCATCTTAATTTAATGACGTCGTAGATCGATTCAAATGGACTAAGCAGACTTATTTTGAATGGCAGTTAATAGCTGCCGTGAAATTGTCTCCTAGGCTTAGGTAAAGTTAAGGGTGGGAGCAAAGGAACGACTATAGAATCCACTCTTAGAGCTGATGTTGATTGAGCTGTAAGGCAAACAAAACATCCAATTCTTGAATGCAGCTCTGCCATGCAGAGCTGCATGTACCTCTATATGTACCTCTATGCAGAACTATAATCAACTACTAAAATAATTGTTGACTCCAGCCTCTAGCGGTTCAGACTGTACATAAATTGACTCCATGAATGAATAACTAAAAAATAACTGACCAGCATTTATCGTTCATGTTAATGTTCATGCTTTCCCACTGGCGAGGACTGCTGGAGCTGGATTTTTATGGCCGGATGCCCTTCCTGACGCCAATCAAATAAATAATTATCTGCCACGGGGTTAGTTAGCAACTAGCGACACTTGTGTGTTTAACAGCCTTGCAAAAGGGCCTGTGACGCATGGTTTCATGGTTGCGGCGGCGCGGGGGCTTGAACCCGAGTCTCTAGGACTCTTATTCCGACTCCTGTACACTAATTTACAAGCAACTACGCCATAATTTAATTATGAAACTCATTTCAACTGCACTTCGCCATGCTACAAATATTTTTGTTTTTCATAACAAGTCTTTTTCATCACCTCATTTAGTCAAAGATCTGTGGTCGCTTTAAGCCTTGGAAGTTGAAGCTTCATTCATATGACCTCTGTGCACCTAATGAAAGACATACTGTCTCAGGGCGCCCACACTTTATACACGGCGCCACCACAATTTGTGAATGTATGGAAGGCAGTTAGAACCCCACGCTGCATGTTTATCTTGCAAGCTGCCTCCACACAATAGTCCCTTGTTTGTTTCACACGACACAGCCATACAGGGCGGCAGCAACTATGCAAGTGTGACCTGCTTACAGTTCAAATTAGGTCTATTGATAAATATCATTGTAATACAGAGCTTCTATACTATCGGTGTTTAAACCATGATATACACATAAAACGCATGTTTGTTTTGGTTTTTTTATATTTAAGGGAACGTGTGTAGAACAAAGACTACATAACATACAGTCAGGTTCTGTGCATGAAAGCCCGCACAGAACCGCTCCCCCTTCTTTAGTCGCCCTTTATGACTCGTCCGAGGAGCTGTGGGCTGCAAGCCAATTCTTTGTTCCCCGGCCTGCAGGAGGCATAAAACATGATTATTATTATATGAAGCCTTTATTAACCTTTCGGTAGTTACAATTCAATACATAAAACGCATACAAATACAACCACAAACACATCCAGCCAAAGAAAAAAAAAAGTTCAATGCAGCACATGCATGCCAAAAAGTTTGGGGCTACTCGCAAATCACCCGCGGAACCACAACCCAGCAAATATCTTCATAACGACCTAGACCGATCTAAACAAACCACACAACACAATATCGACCGCAAACACCAAGAACTCTACCACAAACCAAAATTAAACAACCATCTCCAGAACCAACGATACACAACCACACACACCGACATAAACAACACTCAAGATCAAATTTTCTACAAACAGGGCATCTGTAAATCCAGATAAATGATACAGATTCAGATGGCATAAAGATCATTAAGAAAACAATAAACTGAATCAAGAAAAGAGCGCGAAGACTCTAAGGCAGGTGCATTTGTGAAGTAACCAATCATAAATGGCCCATCAAGGTTAAGCTTAATTAGGGAATGACAATATGCAAATCTGTTCTACTGAAGATTCAAATTTGATCGGTAGATGGCGACAATAAACTCGATTCTGCAACATAGACCACGTTAGCTTGAGCGCCGGTCTAAGCTTACGAGTCCTGGGACCTGGCGAATCTGATCCAGAATCCGCTGGACTGGGTATGCTAACGTAGGTATCGTGGTTGATCTAGCTGCCAGCGGCGCTTCACGAATTAGATAAAGGAGATACCAGCACCTCATCATGTCGAGGAGTGTATGTACAACGCCCTAGAGATGACTTTGGGCATGTCACGGCGCCCCATAATTGTCCGAGCAAAAAAAAAAGGCCAATGTCAAGTATCGACCATGATGAGTTAACCGCAAATTTTTTATCCGGTTGATTGATCCAACCTTATCCGGCTGCGGAAAAGTTACATAAATCGGTGAGTTGAAAAAAGTCACCGTTATTCATCTTACTTGCCCACTTTCCCACCACAACCGACCAAATGAGCCTACTCGAGATAAACTCGCAATGGTGGATACGCCTCAATAGGCTGGGTTTTCAATCAAGCGTTGAAATTTAATCCGAGGTCGTGACATCATCACACCCAATCAGTGCAGCGCAGTGAAATGTTGATCCATGATTGACTTAACGCCACATGATTGATCATTCAAATATTAATCTCCGATCTAAATTTTAACAATCGATGGAAAAATCCGACCTTAATAAAGGAATCTTTCGACCCGGTTCCTTGTTGTTGTAACTCAGTTAGATGACTCTAAGGGATGGACAGCTCAACAGCTCAAAACAAAATCAACAACTGCCTGAAGGCATCACAATAGGCTACAGTCCTCACATAAACTTAATCAAAGACCGTCAGCGTGACATAACATAACGTGACCGGCTTCGCAGCGAATGTCACACAGACAGTTAGTATACATAATGTCTAAATCTATTTTTTAAATGCCACAGTATAATAGCGTGTAGAATAGTATATAGTAGTATATCACCACTAAATAAATGAATGGAACTGGGGCCTGTTTCTCAGAGTTTCCGTAACTTTAAGCCCAAACTTAATCCTAAAACGATTTGAACAAAATTAATTAAAACCGGCGACCGCCGTGTCGTCAACATTTGGTTCATTCGGAGTGTACAGAGTTTAAAATAACTAAGACTCAAATTTACTTAAGGTTTTCTTAAGAACTTCTTAAGACTAAAATTTGCTTACGATATTTTGAGAAACAGGCCCCTGGTGATTATATAGGCACTAATTGGCCACCTGACGAGCAGAGTGTCACACAAAGGCAGCAGGTTCGCTAATCTAATCTACAAGCGGGTAGAGTCAAGTGTATCCATCTGTCTACACAATACACCATGTGTAGAACACCCATTTGCCTATCTAATAAAACTCTGGCTAAATATAGATCAACGTTAGGATTTAGGGAATAGAGAGTTAGGGCTAGGGTCTCGTTAGGGTTTGCAAGTCATATGCTGTCTAGGGTTTGAGCTGCGTTAGGGGTCGGAGGTAACAGGGGGTTAGGGGTTTTAGGCTATTGAATGAGTACGGCTGGCAACTGGGCAGGCAAATGGATCCACTAAACTCACCCACTTGTAGCTACGTTGAGTCCGGTTGACGATAAATGCTGAAAGTAACCTAATGTCTCAGGACTGGGTTTCGTTAGAGGTCGTGTTAGGGTTAGGGCTGCATTACAGTTAGGGCTGCGTTAGGGTTAGGGCTAGGCTAGGGTTTATTTTCGCCTTTCACATTGGTCGACGTTTCCAGACGTTCCATTTATAGATCCTGCTCATCTATAAATACCACACGCGTTACAGGAGCTTCGAGCATACAGGTTGTTTGTTGCAGGCTAACGCAAGGTTGCACACAGGTTGCTGCGGGCTGCAGCCCAGTGTCGCCAACGAATGCGTGGAATGCAGCGAGCATCGACAACTCCTCGGCTCGAGGCTATACTCAGAAGCGCCGGCACAGGGGAGGGGGCAGAGGGGCCCAATGACCCCCAAGAAAAATTATGGGGCCATGCCCCTAAAGCAAAATGACACCCTGATGATCAAAATTACGCTTCCCCAAGCCCTCAACCATCCACCAAGAAATATTATCAAGAGCGAGGCCTCCGAAACTAAATGTCACCCCCTCAAAAATTGACCCATTCCCAAAAAAATTGTAAAGAAATTAAAAGCTTTTTACCATTTGCTCCGCACGTGAGGCATGGGCTCTTTTTATAACAACTTTTCACATATTTCAGATATTCCATTATTATCTCACAGATTAAAGACTGCTACAAGCACTTACATGTACAGCCCAATAGTGACACTATTTTAAAATTTGTTACCCCTTTAATGAAGTGGAGCAATCGATCTCCCGGATGGAACTGGGAGGGGGAGCAAATTTTGGAGGTATTTTTTCGCCAAGTCTTGAAAGGGAATGGAGGCAAAAATCTTACTTAGAAAAATTTGATTTTGCTCCCCCAACCGCCAAACCGTGACGCGCCTCTGGCTGTACTCACAAGTCAGTCAAAGTAACAGAGCCTGTGGTCGCGCAGTCAACAAGCGCAGCCGCGGCCTTGAAATACTGACCTGTCGCGTTTGATAACTACTTAGCTGACCATAAAAAGTATCGTTGCAAACAATGCGTGTACTTGAACACTGCGACAGTATGCAGCGGCCGTTGATGTATCCATCAGTCAGAGTGACAGGCTACTCACTTCAGCACAAGTTGTATTGGTATACGATACAGACTATTTCTTGCTTTTAAGCACGACAGCATAAGATATACTGTATATATAGAACTTTATTCACCTCACGGCAGAAGAAACCTAGTAATACGCAACTGAAAAACATAAATTAAGTGAACAGATGCAGCATACACCATATTGCACAACCATCGATGATGCGACAAGCGTGCATCAATAGTATTTTCGTTCTACGAGTTATCCATATTGTTGAAAAAATAATTTCTAATATTATGGGTCCAGGAGTCTGCATGCATAATGGATTTTTCAGCCAAAAGACTATGCCTTTTTAATACGAATTCTTGATTCGGTATAGCATAGGCATAGGATATGCGGCATATTAATCTTCATTAGAAGCACAAGCAGGAGAAAACTTTATTTATTGGACATTTCATTTTTCAGATGGAGTTTGCCACGGACCAAATAATCTGAGGACTTCCAATCGAAGACATTTATCAAGAAAAAGATTTCTAGGATTAACGATCACGGGCATTGACAATTATGACAACCTCCTTAGTCCTTAATCAAAAGTCACACACTCAAAATCTGAATACCCTTCAAAGCTGCATTAACAATTCAAGACTGCACTATCAAAGCTTACATGTGAATTCCTTGCTACCAATACATAAGCATAGCCTTAGAACTTGAAGTTACTAGAAAAGCCTGTCTCCCTGCCAATAAGGTGACAAAAGTAATGTTACCGTTTGACTAATTTTTGACATTTTCTGTAGAAAAACTGACCTTTGAGATAACACACCCTTTAGTGAGGTTGCCAGAGAGGCTGTTCTAGCCCATCTAAATGCTGGCAGCGACAATGTAATGATGTATATTGTATATCGAAAATGTATACCAGATCTCTATTCTCTAATCTCCTGCTATTATTTGATCTCTGTCCTTCCTTACAGGTAATAATTTTATGCCTCCAGTGATATTGTTCACAAACTATCACACAATAGGCCTAGCACAAGCCACAAAAACCAATACCGGACGACATATATCACATGCGACAGGGAGAAAGGCAGAGAGACAGAGAGCGAGACACTTGAGACAATCTTCAGGGTAATCTGTTGACAACAAGTGCTTGGCACACGTGATCGACTAGACAGCGAGGAGACACAGCCGTGTCATATATAGCATGCATGACTCATTCTTTCCTAACACTAGCAAACATTTGCATGCTCGATTCTTGGTAAACCACACCATTATAGACCGACATAAGCAATTATATAGCTCAGTAATAATATAGTAATAATGTATAGCTTAGTTTCAATCCAAGATTTTATACCAATATATTCTTTATAGTCTACTATCCCAATACCAAGCTACAATAAATTCTAGGAATATTCCAATTCATTGCATTAGCATCAGTGTGCGGCTTTAACCCAACATTCCAGCGACTGACCTTCCCAATAATTCCAAGCAATCCTAATATTGGGATACATTGCGTAAGCATCAGCACAGGTTTTACGCAACACTTCATCCCAGGCGTCCACAAAAATTCCAAGAAATCCCAATACGGTGATGCATGACCTCAGCATGAATCAGCGAGTTCATTCATAGATCGGTCCATCATTTCAGGCTTAACAGAAATAATGTAGGAAATATAACTGTAAATATTGACCAAACTTACAAACTAATTAATCACATGGAATCAGAAATTCTTGACAAGACTTGAATGTCTAAATTTTTTCCAATTGGAACACTAACTCTTTTTGGGGGGGAGGGGG
>JAQIWG010004781.1:0-15482 GCA_034695025.1 Chamaedrilus cognettii | reverse complement strand
TGCAGAAGGCACTGCGTTCAAAGCTCCTGCGTTCTTTTCCGTTGGTGCCAAGGGATAGCAGCGGCATTCCAGCATCGGTCGACAGCGATGCTGGCAGCAGCAGCCGAAGAAGCAGCAGCAGCAGCAGCAGCATCAGCAGCAGCGGACGTCGCAGCGCTTCGTTCAGTTTGCTGCAGTCATGGCGATATCTGTTATCACCAGCAGCAGCAGCAGCAGCAGCAGCAGCAGCAGCAGCAGCAGCAACAGCAGCAGCAGCAGCAGCAGCTAACTAATCGATATGCGTCCCAAATGGTAGCTGTGCTCGCAGCTGAATAATTATGTTCGCCTCCTACGCAGCAGAAGATTGGATTGGATCGAGAATGAGTCAGGAACAGCGGGGTCGGTCCCGTGCTTTGATGTCAATCAGCCGAAATATATCAACGGCGGAAATGAAGTTTGCATCTAAAATAAGATCCGATGTATTTGATTTGAAATAGGGATCTACAGTTTGGTTTTACTGTTTTGTATTGTTGTTTTAATGTTAGCGAGCAAGCCAAAAATTTGTGTTAAAAAAATGGATTTGAAATAAGATCTGATGTATTTGATTTGCCAAAACTGCTTTGTTTCACAGTTTTGTGTTGTTGTTTGAAAGTTAATATGAAAGACAAACGTATATTGAGAGAAGAAACGAAAGTCTACTATACATTATCGCAAAAGGCTTTCGCGGTGCAGCACTTGCAGATACTATATTCTTTTAATTTGAACAAACGCAAGCGTGAACAAAGGTCGATTCAAACCTGCAATTTGAATTTGGCCATTGCCAATTAATGTATTTGAATGAATCTTGTATATTGTTAAAAGCAGGCGCGTGTTTGCTTATGTCAATGTGTCACACGTGCGCATAGCACGTGGGCCTGCACTACGCTCTATCGTGCATTCCCAGCATTGCATTGTTGCAGGGTCACGATACTAAGAGCTCGCATCGACGAAGGTGTTGGGGATTGAGCCCTCAATTTTCATCGCGAACCTTCGAAGAACCAAAGCAGCCTTAATGGGTTGAATTTGAGGTACGTCTGCATCCACCAGGCTTTTGCCATTTTCAAATCCCGCCACTAAAGTTTTCCAGATTTCCAATGTTTTGATCTGTGTGAAGTAATCACTTGGGGGAGAGAAAAAACCAATTAGGCTATGTAATCACAGTAGGCGTGTGAAAAAGTTTGTGCCTAGCACCCCCCTCCCTCCCAACCCTCCCCACCCCCCGTCGACAGATTTTCGTGGACTCTCCGATCTCATTATCTTAAAACTGACCCTCCACGTCCAATTTTTCAACCCCCGGAATCACAAATTCCGACTCCATCCAGTCATTTTGATCGATGCGAGCACTGCCAATATCATTCAAGTTTTAATTCATCGAAGTTCGCTGAACGACCAACGTTCAGGCCTGGCCTAGTTAGCAGCGACGCAGATGGCTAGGTATACGAGAGTTGCTGATACTGCATGCATGGCTTGACTCGCAGCCAAAAACTAAAGCGCAGCATCGCATTGCTGACAATGATAATGGCGTGCGGAAAGCAATTATTATCTGCTGGTTAACGGGCCTAACGGGTTATGCGTACAGGTTATGGCTGCATGTAGCTGCAACAGACAATTTTGCGGCGCACAGGCTACGGCGTGCAGGTCTACCGCGCTATAACGATCGCATCAGCTTTTGTGAAAAACTAAGTTAAGCGGATCGAAAGCCTAGAAAAACAGTTGCTTTACAAACTTACGCGTAGGCTACGTGACTAAATGTAGGCCTATATGTAATCTTGCATTGCTTAACAGTTTAACTATAGATGTAGTCTATAATATTTGTAAAGTTACTATAGCCTAGCCGGTAGGCGGTGCAGTGACGAGCATTAGACTTACAGGCTACTAATTTAGTTAGGGCAACGATTTGCGATTGATGAGGAGTTGCTGATGATTAGAGCCTAAATGTACATGTGCTACGCAGAAGTGCAGTAAATATTTGATATCTGCACGTAAAGAATGGTGCAGTTCCTTTCACTTCTGCTGATTGCTACGACTCTCTGTGATGTGAGTGCAGGACGATCCAACCACGTCACAAGGCAACTCGACACTGTCTTCTTGGAGGGTATGTACGTGTATTTAGTGTGTAGAACACATATGGGCTTATTCTGAGATAAGCAGATAAATTAGTCGCGTTTCAACACATCGAAAGTTGAACAATGTATACTATGACGGATGACTGTTACGGCCATCTCATTATAGTTCCTTAATAGCGTATAGAGGCACGAATGTGATGGTGATGCTATCCTTTAGGTCGAATGGCTACCGCCTGTTACAACTTACAAAACAGGGTGCCGCTTCACCGGATATGAGAGAGCTCACCTAAATCATCAACGCACATTACTGCTTACATACATGTCCATGTGCAAATGATATTGCTGGGGCTTGCTTCTACAGGTCGACGAGCAATTATGAAGTTTTCTCTCTAGGAGCTGGTTTTTCTAACACGGATTAAATGGTGGTTCAGAATTTAGCCTATTCAAAAAAGTGGACTAAATCCTGAACCACTATTAAATCCGTGTTGGAGAAACCAGCTGTAGGAGTTTGTATTATTGTTTGTATAGTTCATACACCACGCAGTGATGACAAGCATCATATTTACTACTGTTAGGCTAATTTGCGATAAAACTTGTTGTTAGGCCTTATACAAGTTTGTGATTTTATAGTGTTCACTATCGTCGTATTGGCCTATAAAGAATTTATGCATGGGCTATTTTCAACACTTTTCTCAAACTGTGATCTGTAATTGTTGAAGATATCCGCTGGCCTACATACATATAATATACAGCCTACGATAAGCCTATATTATGATCATTCAGTTAGATGCATGTAATAATGCGCGGCATTTTTCACGTAGAATGTTCCCCTGGTCGTTACCTCTGGACTGAGGCTCACCCTGCCGAGTTCTACGCCTGCGTGGATGCCCCGCTGCAGAGCACACGAGGGGGACACGACAACGCCATCAGGGCACAGTGCCACGAGGGCACCTACATGTGTCACAAAAACTACGAACCCCAAGTATGTAGGCCCCCTACAGAACGCACTGCTTAGCTGGCTATCAGCACGAAGTTAGGAAGCATTTGAATTAATTTCTTAGGCTTTTTAAACATGTATGTCGTACTTGGCTATTGCAAGCCGTATTATTCTAGTAAGCTTACTAGAACTAAGCCTACAATTTAGGCTGTATGAAGCGCATGCATACTCATATGTCGTGCATAGGCCATTCATTATGTTTGATGTTGGACATACTCATAAGCCGTTTTGAAGAGTAATCTTCTTTTGTTTAACTCTGTGCTTTGGAATATGCATGCATGTACAACAGCGTTGCATTTAATTTGTGTTTTACCGCGATCACTAGGCCTGTTTAATTAAGAATTATTGCTGGACTTGAGGAGCCACAGTGAAGCTGTATTGCAGGGGCGTTTTGAGCCATGCTCCTGTCAGTTCAAAGACGACGCTCCCACTGCTCGCTACGTTAAAAATCAGCTCTACGGAGAACGCACCGATCCCAGAATTTTGACTCGAGGCTACTCAATCCTTCGTGGACCGGGGGCTCTGGGGGGCCCGTTGAACGAAGTGAAGAATCCTGGGACTCCCTGGAGCAAAGATCCCTTGAAAGATTTTGAGAAACAGTTTGGGAGGGAGGAGGCTATAGAGAGGCTTAATCTACTTTCCAAGCAGCAGCAGCAGCAGCAGATGCAGCAGGGAGTGTCTGATAATCTATTGGCCACGATAGGGAGCGACTCATTTCCAGCCAATGGTACGAAGTGAAACAAAATATGCTGAAAAAGTGAAATTATTGAAGTTAGAAATTTTGCTACTAATCATTATCGTTTGGCAATGTTTCAATTAGCCTGTATATTCATTCAATTCAATTTTTTATTTGAACAGATAATTATTTTGCAAGACGCTTATGATACAGCTTGCAAGATATGGATTATGATTACATTGCATTCATCAAATATCATGGATATCATAGACAGACTACATGTAGAATGAAAAAAATAAAATAATGGCAATTTCTTTAAGTGTGAACTCTATCACCTAATATTATGAATTTATTTCACAGCCATTTAACTCGCACTACAAATATACGTTTATTCCAGTTTCTATTTCTTTATTGTATTCCGCATTGAATAAGAGATAAATATATAAATAAAACGATTAATTTTACTTGAAAGTTAAATTCTGATTGAATTGGCAGTGCATTTACTTCCGAATGGCTTCAACCTGCATGTAACGTCAATGAAACTGTAATCAAAATCTGCACTTAATCATTCAATTAAGCGTTCTGCATTAGATAGCGTTTTCATGCTTGGTACAATTTCTTTTAAATTTGAGGGTACTAGCTTGCATTTTATCCGCATAGCATGATAATATTTATTTGTATCTATTTAAGCATATTTTCTTTATCCACAGGTTGCCCCGACCGCTTCCGCCTCTATTCCAACGCTCACATGTTCAAAGGCCGACCCCTTGACCTTCCCACCCCCACCCTCCTCACCTGCCAACTGTCCTGCCTCACAGACCCCGCCTGCATTGGCGTAGACTGGAACAAGGTTTCCTCCTCCTCCCCCTTCCCATTCTCAAAAAATCCCGCCTCATTCTCCAACATTCCCTTTGCGCCACAATCCCCACGTTATGTTGAAAATACAGACGTCGAGTTCAGGGGTTGTTACTTGGTCTATGCTGAGTCGACACGCTATGGGGTGTTACCACACAACGATCCTTGTTGCGACCACTACCGAAGGACAGACTGTCTTGAGACGGTCCCCCAAGGAGGTCTAGGGGTGATGGACGGCGTGCCCTTGTTCCCTGGGGACGGCACGAGGGGTCAGGGGAAGGAGGGAAGCTTGCCGGATGGAGGGGATGTTCAGGAAGCTTTTGATCCTAGTATGTCTGATGTTAAATGAAGTTAGTATTTGGAAAATATTATTGTTTCTTGTATATGCGTTGATGTGATTGATACATGCATTTCAGTAGTGCGCTGTGTTGACTTTATCAATTTCTGTAAAAAAAATTCAATTTATGGACTGCGTCACTGTATGTGTATAGTGAAATAATATTTATTAAAAGAATCTGGCCTTTTCAAAAATTGAGATCGTTCATCATATCGTTTGAGTGCATTTCAAATTTCCGGATCCTCTGAAATGTTTACGCGTAAATTAATTAAATTAATTAAAATCGTTAACGAGCCTCTATTGATTTATTGGCTTAATAATGAAAATTGAGCAAAATAACATAAACCAAAATAACGTGATGACAATTTTCAGAGGTCGTCTAAATCTTAAATTTACGAAGCATATTTTCTTATTTTAGCTTTCAAAGTGCATCTGCTTGGCGCTGTAATTACTCAATCTTATTTTTTCAGGCGAGCTTCCTCCTACAAGTCTAGAGGGAGAAGTCTCCGAGCAGCAGACTGATGGCTTCGTGTACGTGCGAGACGCATCTGCTGCTAGTCGCATCATTCCTGATTCAGGTTCTTTGCTTTCTGACAGTCTTCGTTCTAGTCTCTTGCTATTTGAATTGCAAGAGTGCAGAAGATGGCAACCTTGTCGAATTAATCTACCACAAGATAATTTTTTATCGTCCGTTTCGTTTGCCCAGGCTGCCCCTACTCCCTCAAGAAACACCCCGATCGCTCTCACCCCTTTGGTCGCAACGTCACCCTTCTCTCCACCTCTAACGGCGCCCCTTGGAACAACGAGCAAGGGGGGTGGCAGGGGGAGACAGGCGGGGCAAACGATACCCCTGAGGGGTGCAAGTATTGGTGCGTGGTGCGCTCGTACTGCCACGCAGTGGACTTTGACGCGAGGACGAGAACTTGTTACCTGATCAGAGAGCTGAGGGAGGATTTGATCGTTGCAGCTGTCGGTGTGACACACTACCAGAAAACGCGATGCGCCCGTGAGTGGTGTTTGAGAAGAGTAATATCTTAAAAAATATTATTGCGTGAAATTTTTTCTAATAAAAACAAATCGTGCATCTATTTGAAACTGGCTATTATGAGGTTTCAATTTTGAGAAAAACGGACAAGTAATTTGGGAGATATTTGTATCCAAAGGATTCGTGTCTCGTTAATGTAAACAATAATAACAGCGCGTTTGTGGGCCCTTGTTCGAGGGGGCTCCGCGGAAAACTCTGGACCGATGTCATCATCTCCTTAATTGATTAAGATTTGTCTTAATCGCTTCGTACCCTTAAGGCCCATCAAACTTCAATGTTCCTTCGTAGAATCAGGGCACGTGAGGGCGTGTGTCTATGGCTGCAAACGTTCAACATAGCACTGAAATATGGACAGAAAGGAAACGGAAATCATGATGATGATGATGATGATGATGATGATGATTTTATCCAATCAGCATGCTGGAATCCTGATCTAAGATTTATTTAACGCGATGTGATTGATTGCCGAGTTCTTGATCCTGGATCAAGTTTAAAGCACTTGTTTGTGAAACCAGGCTATAATGTTTCGCAGCGCCGTTGAAGTGTTGGGTGTCTGCCCTCTACCGAGTGTCGAGTGAGTTTGACACGAGGGTCACGGATCTCGCCACGCCGTCTGTCGACTGCGAAGGAAGCTGCTTTGTGCGACAAACTGCGGGCACCATAGCCGGTCAAAATAAAAATATTTTCTTCTTCTTTCTGTCTAAAATGTGCACTATAAAGCGTCGCAGACTATTGTGAATTATTTTAGATGTGTTTAGTATAAAATTATTATCTACCATGAAGAATAAAGCGACTAATATCGTGTATTTTTTTAATGTCTCGAATTTACTGCGGGGGGGGGGTAATAGATATTGGTATATTGCTTTTACGGAGATATTATTTTGTGTATGTTTAACCAGAAAGTTGACACGTTTTATTGTGCATGTGATATATATGGACAGAATAAAAAAAATGAAATATTAAATACAGCCATTAAAAAAATGAAATAAATAGATTAATGGCATTATCATTAATAAAATAAAATATTAATTACTAAAGTAATCTGACTAACCACTTCAACAGCGCCAGATGTCCTTACTGCATCATAATCATACATTCATAGTTATGCTTTTGAAGATTTCTTGAAATATTTATGAATTTTTTCGAAAAAAAATAGTAGATTTTGCAAAAACTGCACACCCGCAACCCGCGGACGATTTCATTTCGAGTTTTATTTGTGTTTAGTGATCGAGAGGGGGTGTGACTCAGATCCCTCGCTCGCTATTGGCTGCCACGTCCAGGGCTCGGTCACCACCAACTTCCAGACGATCGTCTGCTACTGCGATACGAACCGCTGCAACGGACTGAGCATACTCGCACTAGTGGGTCAGTGGGCAACATTCAGAGTTTAATCTAGCTCTGAAAAAATTGGAGTAGTGTTATGTTTATTGTACAACAGGCCTAGTGTTATTTTTGAATGTACTAAATCGCGTAATTTGTTGGTAAAAGATAAACAAAGAGAGTCAATTTTGAATCCTCAGTTTATTTGGACTGCAATATTTAAAACCATTTATTTTGACATAGCAAATTGAGGACAGAGTTAAGCATTAATTTTGACATACGGTAATAAGTCAGGGGAAATTCATCCGCTCACATCCCTTCCCGAATCGCGAGTTCTGCACGAAAAGAAAAACAAAAGAACTCTAAATCTTCAGTTAAATTTCGATCAATTGAACACTGCCTCTCATTATGCTGTGTCTCCCCCCTTACAGCCCAGATGCTTTATCTGCCGCTGGACGGCGACACCCAGGACCACTCGGGCCTCGGGCGTCACGGGCGCCTCGCCTACCCCACTCGGGGTGGCGGCGGGGGCTTCCCCCGGGGGCTCGAGGGGGAGTTCGGCGGGGAGGTGTCCCGCTCCTCATTCACGTGTCTCGATAAGGTGAAGCGGTTTGTTTTTTGTAGGCCTGTAGGCCTCGACCGCAGTGTGAGAACTTTTATATCAAACTATAACTGGCGGAGCATAAAGTTGGAAAACAAAAATAAAATAGTAGGAAACATATGAAACGTGTGCCATGCAAAGTTCTCTTTGGTGTTCTACCACACGGCAGGTCCTTGGTGTCCAAACCTTCTACCCTAGCCGATTCGCGGCCCTTCTCTTCATATCCGCATACGATTCCTTCTCAAGCAGATCGTCTATCGTTCCGATACGTGCCTTCCCGGTCCTCTCTTGCCCTCCATTCTTCCCTCTATGATCTATCATATCTCTCAACAACCCCTTTTCTCTCAAAACGTGTCTAATCCAGTTTTACGTGCTTCAGGCTATCACTTCCATCTTAGACGGGAAGAAAGTTGCAGCATGCAAATTATATATATTGTTCAAAGATTTTGACTAAATACATATAATATTTTGTTAAATACATATTATAATAATTAGCCTAAATACGTAATATATTTAGCCTAAATATGTATAATATGTATTTAACTAAATACTAAGCCCTGTGAATGCTGGTGTTGTGCCCATAAACGGTCACTGTTTTTGCCCAGGCGGTTAACTGCTCCCTGCTGCTAGCTGGAGACCAGTGTGTCATTGTTGACTCACTTGGCCCCACCCCCTACACGGGGCTCGAGGTCTGGCAGGAAGAGGGGGGGCCCAGGCCGCGAGGGGGCCTCTATGGGGGCTCTTCGATCGTGGATGGGGAGTTTGGGGGCGCCGGCGGTTATGGAGCCCCTGGGGGCGCAGGGTTGTATGAAGGATTTGGGGGCGCTGGGGGGTATGGGGGGCCAGAGGGCGTAATGGGGTATGGAGGAGCTGGAGGGGTGTATGGAGACGACGGAACAGGGCGGCTGTGGAGGGATGGTGTGGCGGGGGGGCGGAGGGGGGGTCTGGCGGGGTTTAACTACACGTACGTTCCTCGCGCGACGTTTGTGATATATTACAAGCGCCAAGCTTCGGACGTGCCATACCAAAAGGGCGGTAAGAAATAATTTTGTTTCTCATAGTCTCTTTGGTTGGTTAAACGATAAACTGTTGTAAAATGTTACCGGATGCGCATTCTATAGCCTATATGGTATACGGCAGGTTTCAATGGGCCTGAGAAACGAATGTATGCTAAGCGTTCCTGCACGGTATATGTACAGCTGCGAGTTGTTAGGCTCGACTCACCTCTTTCCGCCTGATACTCAGGTGTTTTCGGTACTTATTCTACTCTACTTCTCTTAATACTCAATAATTCTCTAAATACTCTCAATACTTGATAGATCTTTCATACTCTTAATACTAAATAGATCTCTATAAGATACTCTTGCCACTCAGGCGTGTTCGGTAACTCCCCCACCTCCGGCACTCCCGCCACTTGGGCCATCTTCTCCGACAACTCTTCCGACTCCTCCTCGGCAGGAATCATCACTGACGAGACCCGCCTGCGTTCCCTCGACGACTATCGGGACGCGAGGGGGGCGGGGGACAGCGCCTGGCATCAGCACGTGCTGAGCTACGACGGGCGGCGGCGTCCCCTGCCCACACTCCAGTATCTTATCGACGGAGTGGGGATGGTCGGGAACGCCAGGCTCGAAAGTGGTGGGTAGTTTTGTGAGCTTTAAGGATCGTGTGTAGTAACGAAGAGTCTTTTACTGTACGGTTCTGTGCAGAGGGCCACGTACAGACCATTCCCCGTCTTTGGCCAGAACAGGAGCGAAACAACGGGATTGTTTGGAGCCGTTGGAATAACCTCACTCTTAAAAATGATATCTGCACAAATAGTCAACAATTATTGATAGAGCCGCAATCTTAGGTTTTTGGTGAGCTCTTTTAAGTGAATTATATTTTACCTGTGTTAAATCTCAGTAGCAAGCTTAAGAGCACTTACTGACCATTAGTTTTTGTTATTTATGTATGCGTTTCTGTTGATTTGCCGTGTAGGGAACATATCGGTTCGCACTCAGCCCGTCACTGTGGGATGCGTTGAGGGACTCAACTTTGTCGGATTCGTCGACGAGGTAATGCCTACTGCAGGGTGTGTAGTCTGCGTTATGCAAAAAATATGTAGGCCCTATTATTGAACATTGAATGTAGTACTATGTACAAACGTTACAATTTCTTGCTCTTAGAATATTCTCCACCCGTTACTATTAGATCTGCATATTATAAAGACAGTGAGTGGGCCACATGTACATCATGACATTGCTATATATTACTGCTACTGTAGCCTAATGTATTACTGCTACTGTAGCCTAATGTATTACTGCTACTGTAGCCTAATGTATTACTGCTACTGTAGCCTACTGTATTACTGCTACTGTAGCCTAATGTATTACTGCTACTGTAGCCTAATGTATTACTGCTACTGTAGCCTAATGTATTACTGCGATATGTGCTACTTGCCTTTATGGCCAATATTGCATAGTTTCTCGTGAATTTTGCGGAATTTCTTCCTAAGATTAACTTTAGCTGTGACAATGACGTTAATGTGAAGTTATGCAATATACTATACATGTATACTATACATATATATTGTCGTGCAGGCTCGCATATTCTCGATCAACCTCGACCGACTCGACGTTGCTGCCCTCCAGGCCATGAGGGACGCCAATTATTGGTAGGGGGGGGGGGGTCTGGGCTACCACTCCCCCACCCTCCAGCCTCTATCCCCTCCAAGCCCAAACTACTGGTAGTGGGGGGTCAGGGCTGCCCCTGCCCCACCCTCCAGCCTCCATCCCCTCCAGGCCATAAGGGACGCCAACAACTGGTAGCTAGTAGCGGGGGGCTAGGGCTGCCGCTGCCCCACCCTATGCACTTACACGATTTGTGTGATTGGCACGGATAATTTCATCTCTGCATGAATTTGTAACATTGATTCCGAAGAATGAAATGCCTGAATCAGAAATATGCGCCTACATTACATATAAAATTCTACAATATGTAAAAATAACTCCTTTTAAAAAAACTGACTAATAATGATTAGTGGAACTTATGATATGTATATTGTATTGATTTCATTGTTGAACTCGTCTCATTGCATCGTCTGATACTATATTACCGAGGCATAAACTCGCCGACGCGCTCTATTTTGTTCTATTTTTGCATCGAAACTAGCGATTGATTATTTTCTGCGCTACGCTATAGCCTAATACATGCCTTGTAATCATTAAATTGGTGAAGTTTTGCTGTCAACACTGCTTGAAAAAGTCAGATTCTGAGTTGTTGTTGGTTTGAACATCTTACTCCAATCTAATCGGGCTATAGACGATTGCAATAGAAAGCTTTCTTTGATGATTTTGGGCAGAAACAGAAGTTTTATATGTTTACAGATGTCGTGTCTAACACTCAACTTTCAATCTTTCAACCTTGCTTCGACCCTTTCATCTCAGGTTGTGATGAATTTAAGGCAACAGATAATTTTTGTGTTTAGACTACACGAGACGATTTTGCAGGCCGGGTGGGTTTATTTCAAACGATTGGTCCATGCTTAAAACAGACTTACTGTTAAAACCTACACGCACATGCACCTAATTTTCTAATATAAACCTATGCTGTGCAGAGCCCAATGGAATCATGAGCCGCTACTGTTGCCCGCGTCGAAGTAATCACGGTTACCACAGTACACGGATCGATAGGATCTGAAATCAAGCTGATTCTTTTTGCCAATTCATTCCGTGCAGATCAGATCAATCGCTTGGTTAGTTCGCGGTCCTGCGGATCCTACAGCTCAAGCTGTAGGCCGGTGGCACGGGTTTTCGACGCAGTCAACTATAACAATTGTTCGCTGAGAGTCTAGACTACTCAAAATAGCGCAATCAAATTATGAAACCTAGGCTATGTAAGTTACAATGGCGCTGTGGCGTACACGTAGGTAGGCCTATGGACACGCGAAGGCGGCATATCTAGACTATCGAAGATGACGAATATTTTACCTGGCGTGGTTGTCTATCAACTATTTCTTGCCCGCTGTGTCATTCTGTCACAGGGTAAGTGGACGATTTTACGAATTTGCTAAGTCCCATTGGTTTAACTAACTTAAAATGTCAATGACATATTCGCATAGGCTTTCCTCTAATCATTTGCGTTTAACAAGGCTCTTAATTTAGGACAAAGCACTTAATTTAGGCGTAAACACTTTAAAAACATTTCTAGTGTGTACTAGTATTCATGCATTAGCAAGACAAATTTAGGATACTATGCAGTCCTGTGTTCAGACGCTGTGGCCTAACCCTAATTTTGCGCTTTATCATTCCACAGGCGCGACTACTCAGTCATCTAATGACGTCATTCCTTCAGAAATGACGTCACGCTGCCATGCAGTCTGCGGCCAAGGCCTGCTCGACCCGCGTCTTCTTGTCGCCATTCTTGTCTGGCTGTTTCTTCTAACCGTCATTCTCGTGGCGCTGCTTGTCTTTATGCTTTCGGGGAGACTCGTTCCGCGAAGGAGGAAAGCGAGGGAGGAAGAAGCCTTTCCTAATGTAGGGTCTCAAACAGCCGTGGGGGTTGTGGAGGTAAATGGGGGCGCAGGACTGAGGTGGGAGGAAGGAGGGGCGAACGTTTTGGAAGATGACAATTGGTATTTGAATGCGGCGGATTTGTACGCTGGGCCAGCGGATAAAATGCCACCGTGAACGGCGGGACGTAAGGATTCTTTGTGGTGCTGTTTATAGGGACAGCGAATAAAGACACTGCGTCGCATACTTTATAATTTTTTATTGTTATTTTTCACAATGAATGAGACGAATCGGCAAAGAACTGAAATTTTATTAATACGATTACTCGGAAATGTACCAATTCCTGTAAGAATTTTTGTAAATGGATGACTACAACATTTTACTGAAGTACAATCACGCGCAACTATGGTTTGCGTATATCTGACCCAATAAGCGTTATTCAATATCACTTCGCTATCATCACTACGCTATTTTATTTATGGCTTTAATTCACCCGCAGTTTCAATCGAAATGCAATTCTTCAGCAATAAAGTTTGTCACGGTTTAAGTCGCTGGATGGACACGCCACAGGAATAGAAGCTAACAGTGTACGATACAGGAGTTATACACGCAGTTCTACACGAGTATTTTTAAACGGCGTCCAGCACCTTGTAAATTTGCAAGCTTAAATCGGATACATCTATTACGATATAAGGTCTACGGAGTACACTATCATACAGCAAGACGTGTCTGTTGGCCAAATGCTTATTCTTTGACAAAAATGGAGCTCGACAAGCGTGAATTTTTTTTACAGTTTTCATCAGCCTTTCTGAAAAAAAATCCCTGGACTTGAAACGCGACAGTCAAAACGTAGGGCATGCTACACATGTCATCGCGCTAGCTATCAAAGCTACAATCCTAAGAACTGCAATTCAACCAACTACTTGTTTTCTATTTTTCATTATTCCCATTTCTAAATCCGTTGGCTTCATTTCACTTTTTGTGCTTGGCATCTGTTTCCTCATGGTAATTAAGCTCGCCTTATCTCCCTGAATGTTTCTAGTCTTATGTTCAACCGTCACTACGCCTCCATCGCTTGCCTTAGCAATCTGCGCGTCCACTTCCTGCGCAACGTTTTTCACGTATTTCACCCCGGTTCTCGTAACTTCTACATTCTTCTCAATTTCCCGCTCAATTTCACTCAGTCCGCCAATTTCTGCCGCGACTCCACCCACTCTCCGCACAGTTTCGTCCGCACTTTTTATGCGCGCAGTGCCAATTCCAGCACCGCCCTCCGCCGCTTCCGTCTCCACTATTTTCTTATCTTCGTCCACGTAGCTGATCTTGGATTCGGATTCGATGCGATTGGTGGAAAGTCTGCGCAGCAGCAGTCTAGGGTTGTCGCACAGGCTGCTGCTGCTGCTGCGCCCGTAGCAGCTGCTGCTGTAGGGGCAGCTGTTCCTCCTGCCTCCCCCCGGTCCCCCGTAGCTACTCCGCCTCCCCTTTGCTCCCCATATTGAATTTCCCTTCGACATTGCCCCCCATGTTGGATTACACTGACTCGCCACACCGGAATGACTGCCACATTTGCCTTCATCCCATGTGGAGTAGGTGTTGCAGCGCTTCGCCCCCCCTGCTGATATATTTTTTTTGCCTCCCCACGCTGAATAACTGCTGAATTTTTTTGCTCCCCCAATTGAATTTTCACACCTCAAACCTATGCTCCCCGATTGCGTGGAACTATTTCGCGCGCCCCTTCCCGCCGCGGCGCACATGTTGCATCTGCCGCCCCCAATTCCAAAACTGCTGTTTCTCCCTCCGCCCCCACCACCTCCCCCACCGCTGCTGTAGCTGCTGTAGACGACTCGTAAAGAGCTCGTAGCCACGCCCCCTGACGCTTTCTGATTGGTCGATCCGCTGGCCATCCAGCAGCAGCAGCAGCAGGGGTGGGTTAGGTGGGAGGAGCCGGTAGGCGTGGCTAAGAGGCCTCGGTAGGCGTGGCTAGTGCCGGATTGGCGGCGCATGCGCGTGCCGTAAATGAGGGGGTCCGAGATGAATTTGATGTAGGGGGTCAGGGTGGTGCAGTACACCACCGGAGCACTGATGAAAAAAGCATGCAATAGAAATTTAATCGCAAATGACAAAAAAATCAGCAATAAGGAAAGTATAGAGGGTCATTGTTAATAAATTACAGGATTACTAATCATTATTATTAGAGATTATTCAAGGTTGACTTTTCACACATTGCGATCCGCACTTTTCATACTCTCTGTCTCATTTTTACTGCTTTCTGCTTTGCATTTTCACTATATTCTTATTCTAATCAACGCACATGTAACTATCAACTTATAAATCAAAATAAATAGCATCAATTGGCAGAAAAACTGCGTCAAGAAGAGCATAAAACTGAAATAAATAGCCTCGATAGACAAATAAAGTGTGAAAAACAGCAACACAGAAAATGAATAAATAGCCTTAATGGGCAGAAAAAATGCTTTAAAATAAAAATATGAACATAGAAACTGAAATAAAAAACTCTGATAGACAGAATTATACGGAAAAGACGGGATAGAACATGAAGTAAAAACCCTGAAAGCGAGACGAATTGCTTAGAAAAGCAACGACATAGAAAATGAAATGAATACATATACCTCATAGCCTTGACAGACGAAAATATAATTGTGCCAAAGAACAAGGAACCAATAAAGCGTAGAAAAGACCTGAGTTGGATGGAGTCGTTGACGTCCCCCTCCCCAGTCAGCGTGAGAGCGTAGAGGAGGGAGTGAGGCAGGTAGACGAACGTGAGGGTCACGAGCAGGATGACTGTCGTGACAAAGGCACGTCGCTCGTGCTGGATGTGTTTGTCATAGCGAAACTGAAGCATGCGCTTCTGTTTGACAAACACGAGGAGAGCATATATATATACAGAGTAAGTAAAAAAAATAATCCCCTAGCGATATCGCGATAACTACGTCAAAAATTAATATTTTTGTTTCATATTTGCAAGGATTGTAGCTTAGATAATTTGCACCAAGACCACCAAATTTCACTTGCAAATATATTTTAGTTCAAAAGTTACGAATGTTTGCGCAAAA
>JAQIWG010004780.1:0-15483 GCA_034695025.1 Chamaedrilus cognettii | reverse complement strand
GCAGAGGTGCCGGACCATTGAGGTGCCGAGATGGGTGCCCGCAGTGGTCGGCCTGAGACCGACACAGCCTGCATCCCCTTAAACCCAGGCCGTTGGAACATTTTCCCATGCTTTTTTGTTCAATTGAATTTCTTACATTTTTATTGACAAAATTCAATTATTAATTGAAGCCTAAGGAGTAATTCATGGCTAGCTAGGTTACATCAGAGGACGACCAATCAGCACAATAGTTAGCCGTCATTCGTTTAACTCGACTATTCTAACCTCTGATTGGCCGTGGATGATGTAATATCTATTAATACACAGCTGCCAGCTGCTGTCAAAGATGAACTCAGCGATAAGTTAATCTGGCACGTTTTGGCCTTCATGAAAGAGATTTTTTCCACTGGCAGGTTAAACTTTTTTGAGAGGATAGTCTAAACCGTTGGTTTATCGAAAAGATTAACAAAAGCAGTGATGACTAAGAATCCCGCCCTAAGTGAAACCAAAGTGAATGTTAACAAACGGAATGGACACCTTTTTATTGTATGCTACAGCTGTGCTACAGACGGCTGCGCTGGCAGCATTCGGCGCGGGCGCATCTGGGGCTCCGTACTACTCAACGAGCGACCCGACTCTCATCACGCAGCAGCTGCTGGCCCAGCTGAGTGGGGGCACTGTGCCCCAGGGCGTGTACCTCGCCTGGTGCTACTGGCTCGCCCTCTGCGCAGACCTGCTCTCACTGCTCGCTGGGGTGCTCTTCCATCTGGCCGCATGCTGTGCGCATGACTGCTGCTGCTGCCGCTGAACAGGAAACCAAACTGCTACCAGCGTGTATAAGTCAGGCCTTGATGTAAAGGTGGCTTCTCAATGGTCATCTGACATGGCCTGCTAAAACGAAACTGGATATTCTCAGAACTCATATACGATACCGGTGTTTAGAGTATATATCTTGTTTTTTATAATTGCGATTTCGCTGCCTATTTGTAATGAATACAAATTCGCAACAAATAGCCTGCCCACAATGTACATGGTCAGAGTTACATGTCATTGCCGTGATTCTATATAATTCATGGTTGCTTGAAAATGAAAACATTAACTTTTGAGCAATTTAGCATAGGCTATTGCTATATCATATTATAATAGTATATGATATTATGCACGGTACATGAATAATGATGAATTATATATTTTCACATTATATTACAATAGTAAAGGAGATTCAACATTCATCGCTAAAACTGCATTTTATAGCAATAATAATACTGCAATAATAGCATATAATAATACAGTAATTTTATTATTACATAGGCATACATTTTAATGTATTTTATATATAAATTTTTTACTAAACACTATGATAAGATGGTAAATGACTATAATAATAGAATTTTGAAGTACCATAAAGTTGGATGAGAAAGCTACTATTGAAATTGAAAATAAGTTCTACTTTATAATTTTATCCCATTTGTTGTGTGGTTTTTGAAGTCTAAGGATCGTGTGTAGGCCTACTAACAAAGACTAGTATACAGTCCCGATTCAGTGCCTCGGCCTTAGCTTTTCTAAGTAAAGAACTTTCCCCGTTTTTAGTGGCCTATTACAACTCGCCCGGGGAGCTCTCTACTACAAGCCAATTCTTTGTTCTCCGGCTTGCAGAGAGTCTACTATGTAAAATTGCTACATTTCAATGGCTACCAGCTTTTACGCATGAGCCAAAATATATGCGAAAGTTTCTGTGGCATAGTTAGATTTAATATTTCCACCACAAAGTCATGTTAAATCTAACTCCCATAAAGTTTTAGGGGGCAGTTTAATTCGACAGAATATTCTGGTCTGAAACCTTTGGCTCACATGCTACACTACCATCTCTGCATATGACAAATTGTTCCAATATTGACATGATTCATCTACCACTGAACGGTCCCAATATAGTGCTAAATACACACTGCACTGGCTTGCAACTAAACAATATGGCTGAAGACTGCATTAACGCTAGCAGTAGTTACCTGCTACTGGACAATATTTATATTTTCCTCCAATCCACTGTAACAGCAGTGTAGCTGATTTGAGCACACAACTGATATTTGATTTAATTTATAGAAAGCATAGAATACTGCACAGCGAGCAGTCCTGAACAAGAATGGCCTAACAAAGGGTTTTTCTGCGCTAAATCCGTCCTTCCAAATACAAGTATAAATGCATAACAATGTCAAATTGTTAATTGTCATCAAATTCCATTTAGTGAATTGCTGAACGCAATTCTTTAATTTTTGTTAAAATTATCATCCTTCAAATGGCATTTGCAGAGTTAAGTTTAGCTCTGCAGAGCGTTATTTTTGTGAGCAATTGAGCTTTGCCCATGTTAGAAGGTGGATGTGCGTTACTCCTCCACCTTGTAACACAGGCGTAGCGCAATTGCTGAGCCTTTAAAGAGCACGTAGGCCTACACTACCATAGTCTATTTTCAATTTTCCCGCCCTAATGCAACGCCTGCTCGTTTCAAAATAGACCTACAATTTGCATCTAACTGTTGCAGTCGTATGCAACATAGACCCATAGGCCTATAGCTAGCGGGCAAAAAAAGGCCCAGGCCTTTCCATATAAGCGACTATTAAAGACTATCTATAGAATGTGTGAGTTTTATGACTGTGAGCCAAGTTGACATTGTGAGCTCATACATATTCATGTATTCTATTTGCAACCAATAGCAAGGCTTGTAACTAGGACTTGTGCATATACTTGTGGAACGAATCCATTCGTTACAATAGTTATTAATTGATAGACTCATAGACTAGTTTGAGCTGTGGTATGCTTGGCAGCCAGGGACAGCTGCAACGCATTAGTAACTGGTAAGATGGTGGTAAGTCGTGGTAAGTCGGCCCGCCCATATAAATACAGGGTGCCGCGGGCCTTGTCAGAGAGAGAGCTCATTTTGGACAGTCTTGTTGGTTGCGGTCAGTCGAAGTAACACACCATCTTTGTAACAGTAAAAGTACCATTATATCTAATGCTGTTTTTTAGTTCCCCTTCGATTAGAGTTTGCAAAAGCCCCAAGAACCCGCTTTGCAATATAACCATCTTTTTTAGTGTCGCCGGCTAAACTTAATCATCAGTCATCTCAAATGTTGACTCATATTAACTGACGCCTCAATTTTGCCACTCATAGTAAGTGTAAATCGGCACATTCGTTATTCTCATGCTTGTCTCATTCATCAGTTGCTGATCGTATACTCTGAGTTTATGTCTATTGCGCAAGCTTGTAAAACACATGCATTAACATAAACCTTCTTCTAATCCAATGACTGAACAGTGCGAATGAGTTAACCAGCAAGCAGCCCTTACATTTCACGAGGAAGTGCGGTAGGCGCGGCGGCGCGTCAGGTGAGTATCTGCAGTCTGGGCGCGGGTTGGTGCGGCGCAGTGGCCTGCAGCTCCAGGCCCTTGTACTCCTCAATGACAGACGACAGAGACTCGAGGCTCGCGCCAAACTCAGCCTCCTCCATGTCGTCAATGCGCGTGTAGTGACACAGGTGCGCCTGCCACCATCATAGAGTCAGTCAGGTCAACATGGCATCTATTGTACATTGAATAAAGAGGATTAGGAATCTCAGATCAACAGAGACATCTATTGAAGAGATGTCAAAAGCAAACTGCGCAAGGCGCTAGAAACTAAATCCTATACAAGGAACTGTTTAATGTAATGTGAAAGTATTCAAGGACATCAAATGACATGAACAATTTTACAGAAAAATTGCTCTAAAGCACAGTTTTATCAACAAGCTCAAAGATTTAATCAATCCTTAAAAACATTACAAATAGTACAGCCCAGTATGTCGAATAGATTCCATGCACACCTTAATGATAATGAGGATCATGAATGTGCACTTTGATGCAAGTTTGTCTCATGTTCCATTAACAATTCGCATTAAGTTATTATGCATCTGTTTCTCATCAAGTTTGTAATTATTGATTTTGTCGCAAATTTTATGATTAATATACAAGACTGTAAAACACAAAATTTTTGCTGCAGGCTATTTTTGTGGTTTTGCCTTTCAAATAAATTTCTGCACTTAATTTTAGCGTTTTTGAGGCCTGGCCATAATAAATAGCTTCTGCAGCTTTCTGCAGCTTTATTATAGTGCATGTAACTTTCGCGATTTCTACCGATTAACAAAATTGCCAAAAAATGATATGCAGGTGAAAATTTTATTTGTCACTCCTTTGCCAGAATATCAACGTTTATGAGTGACAAACAAACCTTTCTCCTGTAGAGCTTTACGAATCGATCCTTGAGGTTCTGGAAGTTGTGCCATACACAGCTGTTGTTGGCGAGTGTGAGGAGGGAGTAGGGGTGCCCCACAGGTGGCACGGAGCACAGCCCTGTCTTCCAGCCCTCCTTGTTCCAGTGGATGAACTTCAACGACGGCTGCAACCTTGACGCAATGGATCAAACACACTCTCTCTTTTCCACCTAAAGCGCATGGATGTAAATGGTGCATGTTCGACTATTTTGAAACTATTACGACCTAGAACTTTCCTAGTCGTATTTTGATCATTGTTATCTTTGTATGGTCATATAGGCTGCACTGCTACGTAACTCAAGATCTTTACTTATTTTTTTGTAAAGTTGTATCTGTGCGTGTGTTTGCCACACTTTTTATGTGAATAAAAGATACATAATAATTAAAACAGTAGCATGTTTGCTGCACTTTAGGCTCAAAGCAGGACCATGGAAATCATCGCTAAAATATAATTAATTCTATATCCAGCCTCTTTATTTAAAGAGGCTGCATAAAATCTGTTTTAAAAAAACATGAATTCTACTAACTTTTCTGCACCAACATTTGGTTAAGTTATGCTCTCATTGTTAGGAATATTATATAATTCTTTTAGTGACCAATAGGCAGAACATAATAAAGAAATAGAAACTTAGATAAACGCGCGGTTGAAGTGTAAATTGCGGTCCAAGGACACAATATTACGAGACAGAATTCACGCAGCTCATAAAATAGTCATAATAATACAATACGAATCAAGCACAGAGTGCACTGAGACGTTGCATAAATCAGCCAGATGCTTGTCGTTTGAATACTGCGGTAAGATATGCTTCTGCTCTCGGGTTCAAATGACGAAGCTACATCCAGTCTCACCGTTCGATGTTTCGTCGAATGTCGGAGATCTCCACCTGACCTCTGACGAGCAGCGCGCAGGCGAGGTAGAGACCGCGCTTGGGGTCCGCCTTGAGCAGCTGGTGCTCGTGGGAGAACGCATCGGAGAACATCTGATCCAGTCTGACACCAGCACAACGATCGGCTGTCAGTCACGATCACAGACATATAACTAGCTAACCTACTTTTTATCGTCTACTCTGTTAATGTCCATGTTTTCACACAGGTTTACACGTTTTGCCCGATTTGATCAGGACTGCTGGAGCTGAGTTTTTACGGTCGGAAATCAAATAAATAATTATCTGGCACGGGGTTAGCAGCTAGCGACACTTGTGTGTTTAACAGCCTTGCTGAAGGGTCTGTAACGTTTCATAGTTGCCGGCGCGTAGACTTGAACCCTGGTCCTCTGGACTCGAAGTGCGACGCCTTAACCACTACACCACAGCGATTACAAACATATGTATTTTGAAAATGGTTTTGATTCAAATATTATGTCTGCATAAGACATTTCACTGTTCACACCAATGGCTTACGCGCATTAGAAATAACACACATAAAAATATTATTGTAAATATATCAATCTCCACTCAGGCAGCGCAAAAGAAATTGCAAACATAAGAAATACGGTTCAGAGTCAACAATGCCTAGAAGAATGATACAAACAATGCACTACAATACGACTATATAGTAAAACAGCATGTTTTGCTCAATTTCGTATCGAAACGATGAAGCGTCAGATAAATAAATGATCCGCAAACAATAAACGAAAACAAAGAAGCCGCCAATATCCTGGTGCTGGTCTAACATGCCTGCGAGGTGGGACCTGGATATCAGCAAGCGAGTAGAGCGGCGTCTGACTGGCAACGAGATAGTGCATACGCGGGAAGGGCACGAGGTTCATCGTTATCTCATTGAGGTCGACATTCAACGAACCCTCAAAGCGCGCCGAACTGTGACACAAGATCACAAGCCCAACGGCGTCCTTATAATAATAATAATACATGACACCTGAAATACACATAATTTACAAAAAATATTGTTAGCTCCGTTTCAATCTAAGTCCCGAATTGGGACTTAGATTGAAATACACAATTTTACTTTAAATGTAACCGATAAAAGCTAAAGATTTATATTTTAAAGATATTATTTTAAAAGGATTTTGTAAAATGCATGATTTGGCAACTAAGCAACAGCCGATTACTCGCCAGACATTAGTCACCATGTTGCGGCGGCGCAGTTTCAATAGGCATACAAATTTGAAGTTTGCATTAGTTGATGACGTCACACAATTTCTGAAAGCAAAATTAGCAAAAGCTGCAGTGATCCTTGAAACGTAATAAAATATTCACACAATAAAACAAATTTTTCATGGTTTCGTCCGTTAACACTACGAGTATATTAGCCTTCATTAGCTTTGCAGCAAAATAGTGCAGCAAAAACATGAAAAGGGCTCAAAAATGGTGCCACCCTGCTAATGCATTTAAAATAAAATATCCTTAAAAACACACGTCTGCAAACCTGGTGAGGTTAAGAAGCAGGTTAGCGACAACATTGTTCATCCCGTCGAAGGGTTTCTCGTCGCGGGGTCGCGTCACCCCGCCCTCGCTGGCAGTCAGGGCGCTCTCGCTCCTCACCCTGATCTTTGACCGCGAGGTCAGGGCGCCAAACTGTCGCTTGCCGGACTTGTGATCGGGCGGCAAGGCTTGCAGGATCTTGTTGACGATGTCCACCAGAGCCTGCGAGCAGCGATTCACAATAATCACAACCTTTGCAAGCAATATTCAACACATTCGACACATTCAACACATTCAACAGCGTGCCTGCATGGTCTAGTGGTATTGTCACTGGACTGCCGTGGTAGAGGTCCAGGTTCAAATACTGCTCTAGCTCAACAGAGATTTCAATTTCTTGGGCTTGACCAGTCTCAACTCGTATAGGACTTTTAATTGAGATTCGAAAGACGCAGCCCGCCGAGTGGTCGTATTTAGGACAATAAATTGTCTCAAAATTATGTCACCTCCTGCTGCCTGACTCTCCCTGCTGCCTGAAAATGTGGCCTAACATCCAGCAGAATCTGCACTCTCTAGGAAGGTATGAACTCAGCTGAAGTTCAGGATTAAAGTGATTTTTTTTTAAAACCTAAAAAGATACGACTCCCCATTAGAGTCAAGCTAGAGCATGGATGGCGGAGCACGTAGACCTGGCCTAACATGCTCTGGTCGACTAAAATGACCCAAAAAATAATAATGGATATGTAAAAAAAAATCAACATAGAGTAAGATGAAGTGGGGGCCCCAAATATTTGAGGGGGGACCTGCCTGTTTGTTGCTTAGGGCCTTTAAAATGTGTATTATCTTTCTTTGTGTTTTAAATCTTAAAATGCCTGCAAATTATTTTTCAATGCATGTGCCCGGGAACCCGACGGTGGGGGAAGCGAGGTGGCTGAGAAGCTGCCCCGGGTCCTCCAACGTCGGCCAGGAACGTGATGTTATGCAATGAATAACACACGCAAAGCATTAGAATTGAAACCATATTAATTAATTAATAAGCAGAAAGCATTACACACAATAACCAAGAAAAAAGATTTCAACAAAACCAGTGCAACAATTATTGAACAGCTAACTCCCCCTCAAATACGCTTAACAGGTTAATGGTTCAACGCCCACTGAGACAACACATCCGAGTTTACAGAATAAATCGCTACCAATTACTTTCCACACGGGAAGATAAGCCTACGGACTGCAGAAAAGTAATAATCGCCCGGCTAGTATTTTTAAGTCACCACAAGGTACAAAAATTCTGCTCAGAATAGTCAAGTAGCTAAAAAGTTGAACAGGTATCCTACTGTTCCCCGTTCCTTTCAGCCTTATACATATACCAATGTTTTAGCCTACACGTGGCTTAATAAAAGCACGGGGTAGAACTCTACGTCTGACTTGTACAAACAGAGGCAATCGACTGGCGTCCTTACATGCTTTACTAGCTTAGACTCTCCTAACGTCTAGCAATAGCATGGACAAATCAGAAATTGACACGGCTTATTTTCAAATAAAAGTCACACAAATAAAGGTAACCTACGGACAATGTCCAAGAGCAGTGGCAATGAAATACAATACAAATGAGGCAGAGGGTGCAATCAGCCCTAAATAAATCAGTTAAATAAGTTGCATCTCACAATAGGAGTTAAATCTGATGCTTCATCCAAACCTTAAACTTGCAACACTGTTGAGTGTAATTAGAATATTGAGAGCAAAGTAAGTCTCTGAAATGTGACTCTCCAAGCAAATGCATCATACACGTGCAACCGTGCATTATCCAAGGAATGTTTCCCTGACACTGCATATAGCAACGGCAAAATGTAAATTTAGCTGCAAGAATTATATCGCTTTCACATTTGAATATGAAGTGCATGCAAACTAAAATTTGCAGACGTATGCACACTGGACCTGATTTTCCACAGGCAGCACGCAGTCGGCGAGATCGGTGAGCTGGCGCATTGCCAGGACGCTGTTGTAGGGCGACGTGATGACGTCATCGTCGTCCGAGGGAAACACCGCAGTCACAAATCTACCAGCGCACGCATACAATTTTTTTAAAGATATTTGAGCACAAACTAGTAGTAATTACTAGTAGTTTAGTAGTTTGTGTGTAGCACAAGGACGATATACAGTCCGGTACTTTGCAAGAGTGCCGGTACAGAACCGCTCCCCCTTCTTTAGTCGTCCCTACGACTCGTACTAGAAGCTCTGGGCTGCAGCCAATTCTTTGTTCCCCGGCCTGCAGGGGTTACCAGCGCACGCAGCAAATGGGGCAACACTGCCAGCCCGTCGCAAAAATATGCAACGTTCTAATCATGAGTGTTAATAAACAGAAGATGACCAAATAAAAGAGAATTGGCCTAATAAGAAATATAAATTGTTAATTATTCTCAATCATTGATATAGTAAAGCTTGATTTGGTGCTCAATGAGGTACAAATTCATTGACAATTTATTGACATTGACATCATATGTTCACCAATTTCAATTTTGTTATATAATTATTTAATTATTTTTAATCAATAATATTGTAAAGTTTACTTTTCTGCTCAGTGACATCTTAACTCATAAAAGACTCCAATGATGGTAAAGCTTAGCCCTTACAAAAAGTGCAGCATTACGCCTGCTCCTTCTAAAACAGGAAATGTGCTACTGCTCAGCCTCTAAAGTCTCACAGGCCCATAACACCAAAGTCCAGGGGTTCTCAACCTTTTCTTATGGGGAACACTTAATTTATGTAATGAAGGTCGGGGAACACAGGTCAAAATGTGCCCCTGTGGAGCAACGAGTTTGACTACAAAGAGTGCTCCAACGTTTGAAAAAGGATCCTTAATTAAGGATCGTCCATGTAGCCTACATCACGCTTCGAGGGAGGGAGGAGGGAGGAATGAAACAACAAAGTGTGAAAATTAACTGCAGGCGTACTTTCACTGATAGATAGTAAAAACATGTTTTCACAAGCTAAACGAGCGAGAAAACTTGGTTTTTTCTTAAAACAATAACAAGGACTGCCATGTCGGTGACCTACTAAAGAGGACCAACTTTAAACGAGTTTTGATAGCAAATTTTAGCACCAACATCTCAAATTTTCTTCTGTTGGTTTGTTTCGCGGATCACAGGTCGAGGTTGCCATGTAGTACATTTTCACACACCTATTCATGCTATATGGTTAACGTGCTAAGCTGATTTATAAGCCAATGGTGCGACGCTACCATCTGAGTGATTGCAATTGTCATAGTCGCTCAGATGGTAGCGTCGCACCATTGGCTTATCAGCCTGGCAGATACATCAGACCTGCCCGTTTCAAATTAGGCCTAAAATTTGCACATCAGTCTCTGATCCAGAATACCATTTATTGCGCAATAGTCTAAAACAAAGACAGTGCAGTAGGCCTATTTCAATAATAATGTTCAATAACTTTATTATTCACTCTTACAGACTGACCTATATACATCCGGATATTCATCTTTCAAAAGACTCAGGATATAAGTGCCAATCCCAGACCCGGTTCCTGTGCAATAAAATCGCACTCAGTGCGTCAAATAGTCAGAGCCAACAGAATAAAACATCAACAATGATAACATAATAATCATAATAGTAATATAAGACGTACAATGTACCGCTAGATATTATTTTGGTTTTATTTCTAGATCATTATAACAATAAATCTTGAAGATTACCTTCTTATCAGACGAGATTCTGAGAGGACAACTGACACTACAATACACTCTCATACTGGTATTCACCACTGCGAGTTAACCTCGAGTTGGCTCAATCGGCGGATTGAGTGACGTCATGCTAGGCACCGGAGATGGATAACGGTCACTCTCAACTCGCCGATTGACCACTCAAGGTTAACTCGCAATGGTGGGTACGGATATAAGAATTTGATACATTCTCAAGTTGACATGTGCATTTAAATATACGCCCCAGAGATAGCTGACTATGCAGGGTGAGTCATAAAAAAACGTGCCCCTAGCGATATCGCAATAACTTCTTCAAATTTTAATATTTTGGCCTAATTTTTTCAGGGCTTGTAGCTGAGATAATTTGACCGAAACTCTAAAATTTGCAAAAAGAAATTCGCTTCAGTTCAGAAGTTATGAAACTTTTTCGAAAAAAGTCAAAAAATCACTTGAAACAAGGCAATGCAGCCCATTTAAAGAGCTATAGGAGCTTGGATGATCTGATGTTCCCTTGTATTATTTAGTGGGCATCAAAAAGGGCCGATTTGTGCAATGATTGTACTGATCGAAGATTGTCACAACGTTGTGCCTGCCGCCTTCATCTTTCGCCAAGATGGCGCGCCGGCCCACACCACCCGCCAGGTACAGGATTGGTTGGATCAGAACTGTCCGGATGTTATCAAGAAAGATGAGTGGCCTCCCCAGACCTAAATCCACTTGATTACCATGTGTGGGGGGCAACGCTTGATAAGTACCAAGCACACAAACCCAGGCCAAAGACCAAGGCGGATCTTACTGGAAGCGATCTGAGATGACTTGCCGCAGAATCCGATTGATAACGCAGTGCTTGCATTCAGAAAGAGGCTTCGGACGTGTGTCACAGCAGGTCATCAGCAGGATGGCGGTCACTTCGAACACCAGCTTTAGATTGACGACTAGCGCAAATCGGCTCTTTTTAGGGTCACCAAATAATACAAAGGAAATCAGGTCGCTCAAGCTCTGTAGCTCTTTACATAGGCTTCATTGCCTTGGTTCAAGTGATTATTTGACTTTTTTGAAAAAGTTTCATAACTTCTGAAAGAAAGCGAATTTCTTTTTGTAAATTTCAGAGTTTGTGTCAAATTATCTCAGCTACAAAAATTAGGCCAAAATATAAAAATTTTGAGAAGTTATCGCGATATCGCTAGGGGCACGTTTTTTTATGACTCACCTTGTAGACAAACTGTTCAAAGTTAAAAGAAAGAAATACGCAGTCTACCTCCTCCCATGGAGTGCAGTACAAAGAAGCACTGCAGAGAATCGCACTGCTCAGCAGTTCGCCGAATACTCTCAGATATTTGTGATTTGTACTTAGGTCCATACTCGTGATGTCCCACAGCCCTAACAATGGAATCAGTTCATGAATATGCTGGAAGAACTCAATCAGAACCAACAACACAAAATAATTGGCAAGAGTTGATCTTAATACTTATTGCAAAACACATTAATTCATACCAAAATCCCATTCCGTACACGAAATACCACAATGAAATACCATTCAAGCATTATATGCGCGTATTGGGGAACTTCAATATATATCCCATGTTCATATTCTTCTAAATTTTTCACTAACTAATCATTTACAAAACCACACACAAATTTTAATTGAATTTGAGGGTCAAGTGATTAGCAGTTGGCTATTGATTATTAGATTAACTTCATCAATTCAATAACAATATAAGTACCCGGTAGCATATTAAAAATGAAAACCTCAAAAATTCCAAAATCATTTCCTTCAATTGATTTTTAGAATTGAGAATTAAATATATCCTAGATCATTCTTGTAAAAACCTTCTACTAATTTGCAAAGACGCAGGTCCTACAGCGCTGCATAACACTGTAATTAACTGACCAGTTGTTTCCTGAGCCGGACACATCTGTGATGAGTTGCTTGTGATCGAAGACATCCCTCAGGGGCCCCTTCATGATCTCCGACACCACGCCTTCCTCCATGTCCACCAACACTGCCTGCAAACTACGCCAGGTAACTACCAGAACCGTAGATACCATGTTAGATAGCGTAGCAGTACCATGATGGGGTGGGGTTGTAGTTTAAAGATTATATGCAGTAACGAAGACTGTTACAGTCAGGTTCTGTGCGGAAGCCCACGCACAGACACTCTTTAGTTGCCTTTTACTACTCACCCTGGGAGCTCTGGGCTGCAAGCCAATTCTTTTTTCCCCGGCTTGCAGAGAAAGGTACTATGGTGCTCATCTTCTTATTATCTATAGGTCATTTGAACTCATATGGTTTGAACACAGTAGCACTAATTTAACTAGTGCTGCGCTCTGCACTTGTTCTTTATTTTTAGCACACACAGAGCCTGTGACTGCACGCATGCATATCCATCTGTTGAGTAGACTGAGAAGCCTGTACGGGCAGAGCGTCTGAGCTCCTTCTGCTGTGACTCTCGCAGCAAATGAAGCAGCGAACTCTGAGAGCAAATGCTCCAAATGATAAGTGTCAATCTCAAACATTTCAAAATTGTTTCAGTACCGTATCACAGAACAATTACATTCCATGTACCAAGAGAGAACTTATTTACAAAATGAATAAATATCCGCAATCTTGATTCAATCTTGAAACATATATTTCCTGATAGGCGGGAGTGTAATAAATTTCTACTACTACTACCTAAATTTAAACATATTTCTTAATCAAAATAAAATGTCAAATAATACAGTACTTAGCCTAATCCAAAACCAGTATACTAGCAGAGCTCAATGTAATTTAGTAACGTATAAAAAACTAAATTCCATACTTAAAGATATACAACATATAAATGTCAGATCTGATAGATTCTTGACAGCTGAATACTAACCCTTGCTTTCAGCGCCCGGATCTTTTTGTTGGCCTTTCCGATCGGAATGTCCAACGGATCCTCAGAGCGCGAGTCGACGTTTCTGAAGAAGCTGCTCATCGCCTCATCATACACTCCTTTCTGATCACCGCCAGACAAACAAGCATTCACAACTCACACAAGAAGAAAAATCATACACCTGTGACCTGACCCTCTCATCAGTGTAACGGCACTTTTTTAAGCAACAAATAAAGGTCTATTCATTAAATACGGTAGATTTAGTTATATACAACGATGTAGACCGCTAGCGATGTGAGTTTTTGACCAAAAATTACTTCAAAATGAAACTTTACCCAAAAAACTTATGGATGGACTAAATTACATTCCAGTCAATATTCCGAAAACCTTGACAAAAATTCCAAACAGTGATACTAGAATACTGTAAAACATGAAATTTTCGTGTGCATGTAATTTTCGCGATTTTTGCAAATTGCAAAAACTGCTAAAATTACATGCAGCAGATATAAAGCTGCAGAAGCTATTATAATGGGAAGTCCTCAAAAGCGCAAAAATTAAGTGCAGCGAAATTTCTGAGAGATTAAACCATAACAATAACTTGTAGCAAAAATCTCATGTTTTTGAAAAATAATAATTCAAATATTAAATAAAACTTGACAAAACTTAACATCATATGCAGGCCTAAATAGTCCAAAGACTCATGAGACGAAATATTCAACAAAATTTGCCAAACAATAAAAAAGTATTTTAAAAGAATTTTTTGGTCACATTTGACAAACAAGTTAGCATCAATTGAAATCCGACACAATATTCAGTGAAACTTTCCCCTAGAAACTTTCACGTATCTTTTGTCAATCTCTCGGTCAACTTGAAAAAGAATGTAAATTGACTCTGATCGCCACATACCGTGCTCGTGTTTGTTTAATTTAAGTACAAAATTGCATCAATTACAAGTGTAACTAGTAAACTGCATATATGCCATCATATCACTTTGCATCATTGTAGCGGCTCTATTGGACACTTCAAAAAGGCAGGTCAATTAACTACATAAGCTATAGGCCTAGTTCAGTAAGTTACATGTAAGCTATAAAAGTTCCATTCGCTTACCGTGTTGATACTGGCATGTTCACGAAGAGCCAGGTCCCAAAATCTGCATCCAATCTGATTGCCGCACTGACCCACTAAACAAAAGATAAAAGCAACATTACAACCAAAATACTGTGTGTGTGACGCTGATCCCACTACAATTCGACAGTTGTTCTTTTGAAAGGATTATATAAATGCAGGGTTTTATAACTCGTCCTAACCCTAACCCAGCTCTAACCCAAAGGCAGTGCTAACCGTAACAGGGCCTTACCCTTATATATGGTCACGTGTCGTGTACATTGGTTAGAATACCGTGCGTTGCAACCCTTTGAAAAGAACAGCCCCCTTTAATATGCTATATATATATATCGCTCAATGTAAGGTTTTTGTAACAAGTAAGTAAGTTAGAGTATATGTTGTTGTTGTTATTGTAGCCCCATGCGGGGAAGGAGTGATGCCCCATTGCACCAGCTGATTGTCGCTGGTGGTGGTTCCACCGTAGACTGGTAGGCATCGTAGGAACACTTATGACTGACGAATTTAAACCACCCTTGCCAAAGGGTGCGCGAAGTGACTCTAAATCTTTGCGTGGCCGGGATTCGAACCAACAACTGCCGCACTGGTAATCCGAGACCAGCGACTTGGATCACTCGATCACAACGCTTCGTCCTGCCCAATGGTGGCAGCAGGGGCAGGGCTGCCGGGCACAGTTTAATGTCATGTCCGAGAAAAGTTAGAGTACATCGCCATGGCAACCAGCCTTTTGCATCGCAATGACCACCATCAAAAAGTAGCCAGAAATTGACAAACTACGACAAGGCAACACATTTACCTTGCAGAATGATCGACTGCGTCATTGCTTGAAACTATTTGCGCTGCAATACGCTAGGACTATTGACAGTCTGGTGAAATGAATAGAATAAACGATAGCGGTAAGTTACAATACAATTTTCGAATTATCGCTCACTTTTTAAGCGTGACCAGATTGTAATAATAATAAGCCCATTCATTAGGCCTACTCTTTTTTATTAATGAAATTAAGGCCTGGCATTTAAGAAATTTGATTTTTTAAAGGGATTACTTATACACTTATTCTGCTTTCCATTGCTATCCTTTAGATCGAAATTTGAAAAGCTCATGGGGTGGGGGGGGGGGGGGGGGGTAGGCTA
>JAQIWG010004779.1:0-15487 GCA_034695025.1 Chamaedrilus cognettii | reverse complement strand
CCCTCCCCCACCCCCGGCCGTACAGTGCGGGGGCGGGGCTATATGCCACCCGCTCAGGGGGTGGCATATAGCTGTGGCCCTGTGGGGGGCCCATGCACTGGGGAGAAAGTATTGAATTAGACGTAAATATAATTATAGTAATTTATCGAAAAAGGCATAGGCTTAGACTAGAATTAGTAACCAATTTTCCGGGAGCCTACAGCTATACTGCTGGGGGCCATAAGGGCCCCACTGGATTTGATGTAGATTGCAAATGTTTTTGGAAAAAATTGTCGTCAGCATGCACACCAGCCCCTCCCGGTCGTGAGTTCTACGCGGGAGGAGATTATAGGGGGCCCAAAATGCAGCTTTCAGGGGCGAGAGGCCAAGAGCACCCCAAAGCCGGCTCTGGTTAAAACAGTGGTGAGAGGGTTAAATCTAAGCCACCCCTGGCTCTACCCCAAATCTCCAAGCCATAATCGCCACTAGAAAGAAAGAGATTTAGAAGAGATGAACAATGGCACCATCCCGGTGACATTGTGTCTATTTCACAATGTGGGCTGCATAGCCTACACGTACCTTACGGGTGGTTGCTCGACCTCAATTTGAGTGCGATTTAAGTGCGATTTAGTTTCGCAGTCCGACTTAACGAAATATTGGTTTGCTCGACCTCGAATAGTGTGCGAATTAGCAATCGGCGAATTAATTGATTAATTCTCAGATATCTGCGAATTAACGGCGAATTACATATAGGCCTAAAAACAAAAACAGCGAAAAGTCAGTTACCCTTCAGGATTAAATATTCACGATATTATTTATATTAATGAACTGGCCCTACTGACACGTATTAACACGATTATGACCTTCCGGAACGTTAATAAAGACTAGAGCGCAGTGATATATTTGCGCATTTCCTTATTCGCACTCGGACCGAGGAACATCATCGAGCAACCCGAATCAATTATTTCGGGAATTAATTTAAACAGCTCATTGAGTAGGCCGAATGTGCAAATTAGCTCTTTTTCAAATCGAGGTCGAGCAATCAGCGTTAGACTTTTATTAATTTTAACGTGCAGACTCTGGCTGTACATGTACGTGTACAACATTTAACGGCTCCAAGCTATTCAAAGATGGGTGTCTTTCTTTCCTTCAATAATTGTATCAGCCGCTCTGACCTGACAGTACTTGCAGCCAGGGACCTTGATGGCCAGCCCGAAGTCCGTGCCAACGTAGCAGCTGATGGTCCCCGTGACGCCGAGCACTGAGGCGAGCGAGAGGCAGAACGCGAGGAGGCAGGTAGTCGGAGGCATGGCGTCACAAAACCGAGATCAGCTGGCGTCTGTGCTTGGCGTCAAGGAGCCGATGTCAGCTGGCGTCTATACTTGGAGTCAACGCACTAAGGATAGCTGGTGTCTGTGCATGGCGTCAACTCATCGAGGTCAGCTGGCGTCTATGCTTGGCATCAACGCACTAATGTCAGCTGGCGTCTGTGCTTAGCGTCAACGTACCGAGATCAGCTGGCGTCTGTGCTTGGACGTAGGCGCATCTAAAATGCACAGCAGCAGTAACATGACCCGAACGAAACCGAACAATACACGGTAGGCATATCTAGTGTAACGCCTAACAATTCAACTTGTAAATACCAACTACAACTTATTAACCAACATTGAAAAATCTTACTAAGCCTATGGCCTACATTATAGGTGTACTCGACAGAATCTGCAATGGTTCTTTGTGCAGGCCATGCAGTATCCTCACTTGACATGACCGATTTTGCTCAACTGACCTGACCAAAGTGCTCGATGACAACGATCATTGCTCGATGCAAGATTGATGCCCTAAATGTCCTATATCTGCTCGTTTCTTCTCTCAATCAAATCAAGCAATTGCTCGGGAAGTGAGAACACTCAGGCAGCGGCATAGTTAGGCTATACGCTGTGCCAGACCAGCAGCAGTGCACAATCCTCAATCTTATTCTACAGCGCATAATTTGATATAAAAGTCACAAGAAATGAAGGAGGAGTGAATGACGCCAAGGAATGAATAGGGTATGAGCAATAATTCATCGCAATAACTTTTATGAGACAAGAATATTTAACTATAATAATGTTACACCGCAATAGTAGCCTATGCTTAGCTATTAAAGCTATATTAGCTTATTAAACTTTGTTATGCCTAATAAATAGACTGTATCATGGATAGCATCATAGTATCCTATCCGACCCTGTAAGACAATCTGACCTAGCCTAATATTGGGCTAACAGGCTAACCATTAAGGTAGGCCTACACGTAGCTAGCTACTTAGTAATCACGAATACATTGTGGTGCCAATGACGCGCTGTGTTGACGCTGCGATTCCTGAGCTCATGCGAAGCGCGCATGCCGTTGCTAGCGGACGGAACGCCCTTAAGCTCTGCCATGCATGCACCGCCTAGAAGCTCACAGCTTCTAACTATGGTAAAGTAGGCCTGTTGATCATACATGCACGATCTTCAAGATATCGTGAACAAGCCTGCAAGTCTAGGCCTGTAGAGTAGGCCTAATCTAGACATATACTCGCATGCCTCAGTAAAGCCAAGGAAATAAGCACAAACGACATCTTGAAATCATCATCATGGTGACATTCCGCCATACATGCATTTGTCAGATAGATTTGTCATGCATATGACATTCTATTTGACGTACTAGATGCCGATAAAATATTATTACTATTCAACTGTAAAGCAACGGATAAACGGAACGAGAACAGGTGTTTTGTTTTGAGAGTTTACGGATCCTGTGTCGTAACAAGGACTATTAGTCTACAGTCCATGCAGTTCAGTTCCTCGGGGCCAGACAATGAGCCGCTCCCACTACTTTAGACGCCTTTTACGATTCGCCCAGGGAGCTCTGGGCCGCAGGCCAATATTTTCGCCAGACTTACAGGGGATATGGAGAAAAGTCACTGGCTTACACGAAAGAATGACACGACTCTTCACAATCGCCCAGTTTAGTGACGCACACCTGAAGCAAGCCAGAGGCGCGCCGACACGTGGGGGGAGGGGCAGGAGGGCAAATGCTTCCCCAAATATTATGGGAAGGGCAACGCCCCCCAGCAAATTTTAACTTTACCCCCCCAAGCCCTTAGCCTAATATTATGTGTCTTATTCTTCAGAAGATTAACCGAAATCACGCAGCATTGTTGCCAATTTATTACAGTGCAATTATATCGTCCTATATAGTATTGTTTTTGATCAAAAATGAGCCTAGAAAGAAAATTGGTGCAAAATGCAAGAAAAGATCAGAAATAGCATAACAAATAACGAAAAATTGCTATAAGCCTACTCTGTCCGCTTTTTGGGTCATTCTTAAGTCACTTTCGATTTTTGGCCAAATTATTATTTTAATTATTTTATTATTATTTTTCTTCTTCAATTCTAAATATTAACTTGTAAGAAATTTTTTGTCAATGGTCCGAAATTATCGTAGGACCCATGCTCAACGATCATATATGAAACAGGCATGACAAACTCATGATTCATATATGGGCCACTATGTATGAGTCCGTTAAATGTCCGCTTTGTTAAATGTGATTACATAAAAGTGGCGGATTTCATATATGAAAAATGACACTTTCCATATCTGTATCTATATGCAGTTATATGACAATTATATGGAGTATATCTGGAAAGTATATGGATATTACGTGGTCTAGTCTGGCACATATATGAACAAATCTGTATTGCACATGACCAGTATATGAAACATAAAGTTCCTATGTCAGATAAGTATGCCGCATATATAAAGCGGTTTTGTGTCATATATGATGTTTGCCTGTTCTTAGTATGTAGCATATATAGTTTGCATATGATTGCAATACATTTTATATATAATGCAAGTAAAATGCATTTGTGTACATACATGATACAATTATGTGTCATATATGTCTCTCGAAAGTTTCATGCATGTGGCATGCATATTTCACATATAAACTTGATGCATTGCGTATGTGATTCATATATTGAATGTACATGTACATACATACATTCACTGCGATTTTTAAGAAAGCAAGACACTCAATACACGTCTGTAACTCGGCCAAATGCTAACCAATTCATATAATTTTTCACAACAATAAAACCATATAAATCGTGCAACAAAGTATGTATATTGCTTTCCAAAATACTGTAATCCGATTGCCGCATTATCATGAGAAAGTTGAAAAACGAAAATAATAAATTAATTGACATGGAATTGCTCAATTTACAGTTTTCAAAATGTTGCAAGCATTTGACTTAAATTTCAAGTTTAGAATATCTGATTGGATGTTTTTTGCTGTTTCAGGAGACATACTCAGTTAAAATTTTCACTGGGCTAGTTTCCCTGTTTCAGCAACTCTCGATAGTCTTGCAAGAAAGATCTTTTGAAGTTCAATCCTTTATCATTGCAAGAAAAAATTGTTTTGGATTTTTCAGCCTTCTCAGGCTACTGCGGTAAAAGCATTAGAGTATTTCGGAAAGCAATGTGAAACGCATTCTGTTGCTAATTTATTTAATCTAAACAGGTATTATGAAATTCAGTCTACATTTGACTGAATTACAGCCGTTTTTCTAATGTCTTGTTTTTTAAATCACGGTGTATATATAACATATATCTGTTACTTATCTCCGTCACTATGCGAGCAAAATATATGGTTGCACACTTTTGACTAGCCTAAACATAAAGTGAAGTATAGCATAATAACGTAATAATTAAAGTGAGGCAAAGCGTATAAAACAATGCAGATTGAAACTTCTTGCAAGTACAAAAATATTGCGCCAAATTCACTTCTCTATTGTTATTATTCTGGGAAAATCACAGAATTAATACACCCAAAAATTGACAAAATGTTCTCTGGAGTCCAGAAGTCAAATTCACAAAAAAATTTCAAGGAAAATCTGAGTCACTTCAAAAGAAACATTTTACCGAACTTTATCATCCGTTATTTTAAACTCCATTCTGTTACAATCGAAACAAATTATGACGTCATTGCGATCTGCGAGTGGATTATACTTTTCAGAATGTAAATTAGAAAAATAAATAATAACTTAAATAATAAGCATGAATGAGACCCCTTTAGTACGACGCCATGATATGAAAACTAAAATCGTTTGTAATCGCATCGCGTGCGCCCCATCACAGTTCAGTGTTTTCAATTATTTAAAACTCACTGGCAAAATTTTTTTAATACATCAACTCACAAAGCAAGCATAAAGGACGAATAATAGAATTTAAAAATAAAGCTACAGTTGGTTGTGACAAATTGACGTTTTTCTAAACTTGACGCGTCATTGGTGAGCAGCCATTAAGCAGGTCGCATGAAGAAGTTGGTCTTGTCATAGATCATCACTTAGTCTAATGCTAAAACTTTAACTATCTCAGTTTCTTAGGTTCAGTTCATCGGTTCAGTTAAACACTGTCCGGACTATGTGAAGGCGCTCAGCATATATTGAACGGTGCTTCTTCTCAGTTCCATGACTTTACTGCCACGATGCTTGAGTGTACTTTGATAAACGATCTAAAAACAAAATGCACCCTTGACATAATAGTGGAATTCCATCACAATTTTTATCATGGCTAATTTTAATGAAATGTGACGCATAAAATCTATGAAATGACATTTACTGAAAATTTAAACCAAACACTAATTTTGCTAATTTACTCATTGAATTAGCATCTAGAAAAACATCTGATATTCAAAGAATACTGTTTAATAATTATTTGTCAACGTAACGAGTTCAACAATTACAAAACAATTAGGCCGTGGCGATCCTTCTTGCACGCAGCATTACACTGCATTACATCATAATATTCGGTTTGTAAATGTGCAGAGAAACAGTGAACATATCTTCTGTCATTCAGAAGTCGAGGCATCGACTTTTATTAAAGATACTAATTGAACAGTTTAAAGTAGTTCCACGATATTAAAAACGAGAAATAGGACGTTAAGATATTTGCAAAGTATTAATTAAATTATGTCGTGAGATTAACATGATTTTGTCCGTAGCCCGTGCGTTGACCGTTGCTATAATTATAGGCATACAACGCTATTTTTGAAACTTATCATTATAACAATGACAGTATTCTAAAGTGAAAAATGTATATTAAGTTCTTAAAATTCGCTACTGTACGGAGAGACTATGATGGGAGGGCTGCATGCGGTCGCTTTAATTACCGAATATGGCCGAATGGGGGCGATTGGAACAGAATAAGAGCGAAAAGAAGCAGAAAATAGCCTACAAATGTGCTGTAAAATAAACTTCAGCGATTATAAAACGATGATTTACTTACGTATTTTAAGTATCTGTCTTGTGCCTGCGTGCAAGATTTTTTTGATTTTTTCCATGACTATTTTATTTTCATATATTTTCTAAGTTTCTTCATCTATTAAATTATAAATTTTGGCTTACGTTGCCCAGGCCTAATATTTGGTTAATTTCATAGACCTACCAATTAAAACCATCGATGTTTGACCTCTTAATAAATATGCCACTAAAACTTTATCTTGCACAACCCGCGGGGGGCGGGGACTCTAGGATATGGTCGATGCTAATATGGACCAAGAATTTTTAGACCATGGAGTGTTGATACACGCATCCCAACATCTCCCCGCGCACTCCCAAATCTAGGTGTTTCCACGGGGTCACTAAGTGCTTGCACATCAGACCCACATCGTTTCCGGGCATGCCCACATTGTTCCTGAGTGTTCCAACATCGTTCCCACATCGGTTCCGATGGTTTTCATGTGAGTGGTTCCTACCCATACGCAACGATCGTATATGGGCGAGTATGACAGACTCATATGATTCGGATTCATATATGGGGCACTGTGCATGAGTCATACATGTGATCACATAAAAGTGTAATAATGTGTGTAGTAAGTGTATAATAAGTGTACAATAAGTGCAATATATTTGTCTACAAAATGGTACATAACAATAACATAAATATATAAAGAAAAATAACTATATATGGTTATGGCTGATTATAAGAAATTTTCTTAATCAACTCGGTTAAATGATGAAGTTGTGCATTTAGGAAAAATCTTCATATATTAAGAAACTTTTTCATATATTAAATCCGTTTTCATGTATGTGTTATATGTCCGCTTTTTGATTCCATAAAATGCCATACATGATTTCCCTCAAGGTCATATATGGCAAAAGTATGGTAAATATACATTACGCATGCATATAATATTTCATATATGGTTCCCATATGCGTAATTTCGTTACATATAGCGCTGTACATTGTATATGTGCTTATATTGTGCTTATATGTTTAAATGCATATATGCTTATATATGTGCATATACGTGCATATATCATCCCTATATGTTTTAAACACGATCGTTGAGTCATTATAGCGGAAAGGCATTATCGTATACTCGTTATCGTAACCTACATCGATCAAACGGCCCAACAGCAACATTTGGATGCTTAATGAATCTCCAAGCAAATCATGGATACCAAAATCTCCTCAAGAGAATATCACTTGATTCCTCGTGTGTTAAAAAAATCATGAAAATGCGTTAATAAGGAAATTTCGCTCGTTTTCACTTGTGGACAGTTTTAGACCGTTTTAAACACAAAATGTCAGATTTTTCAGATTTTTTGTTGTAATATAAAACGGTAGAATAAAGAATGATGGCCCTGATGGGTTTACATGTGCTTAGATTATTCTAGAAATTGTGTTTTTAAATACACCCATCTTAATAAAAAATGTAAACTGATAAAACAGTTTCGCGAGCGATACGACCGAAAAAAACTCCTCTCCCCACAAGAAAATGGTGAAGCAAATTTGTCATCGAAAACATTTAATATCCTCCCCAACAGAGGCTATAGACCTACTAATTCATGCCGTGAATTTAAGTATCCAACCCAAAAGTCGCATGCATACCCTTCTATCTTGAAACCCCTTCATCTCTGCAAGTTTCGAGTTTAGCAATAATTCGTCAAATCAGTGTTGCGAAATGTACGATATACGGTATAGGCTACGATATACTTGTACGATCATTTGAGGTCAAAAAGGGCCTCCGTACGATGTATAATAATGGGTGTACGATAATGGAATTTCGTACGATAATTTGGAGGTAGTCGAAAAAGCATTTATTTTGACATGGTAAATTTAGGAGGTTGTGAAAAAATGAATTTTTTGGGGAAGAAATTTTTATTTTTTGAGGGAAAAACTGAAAATGACCAGTCAGAATAGGTAAAAAGGGAAAAGTTGACAGTTTTTCTGAAAAAATTTTCGAAAATTTTTCCGAGTTATTTGACCGTTTTTTCAGGTACGATCATTTTGACCCAGATTATTGTACATTACGGTCTTTTGTAGGCCTACGATAGTTCCGCTCTGAAAAATTGGCAACAGTGCGTCAAATAGACTAGGCCTAAATGTTACAGTAAGGATGCTTAGCCTTGGCAGGCTCATTAGGCCTATATGTACTGGTCTACCGATCTCTTGCAGTTTGTAAACTTCTTTCGTCACTGGTGGTTAGTCGACACGATGACAATAACACGAAACACGGGATTACTAGATTAAATTAAGGCTGAGATCAGCGATTGTTGCTGTTTAAACTATTAATAGGCTATTTGAATTTCTGACTGAATGAGTGATTCAATCTGAACTTTATTGACTGACGATCAGTGACCATGCGTTGTCAGATTTGACTTTAGTCGGACGTGCTTGCGTTGCTTCACTATCTTGTGGAGTTCAAGACCAATTACAATATCGCGTTTTCTTTACACTCATGACAGTGTGAACCATAGAAACGGGACCGCCTCCTGTTTATCATTGGAGATTATATCTTTTAATTAACTTTTCACCAACAGAAAGAGTCATCTATTATATGAACATTTTTGCAGTTTCTTATCATTGTTTAAAACTGACTAGCTTTTGAAATTGATTTCTTCGCCGTTTGTCAGCACAATTAAGTCAGAACGATGCAAAGCTGTGACCTGCTACTGCTTGTCATACAGAATAATGTATTAAATAGCATGCAGTTCTGATTCTAACCTCAGTACATTAATACGATTGCAGATCTAAGCTCTTCTAACCCCAGAAATATTTTGAAAATTAAAGAATTTCACTTCTTACATGGCACAAAATTTGTGTTAATGGAGCTGCCGTCTAAATTTAATACAAAACGCTGACATGTTCAATTGTTCATTTCAACCGCTTACATTGTATACTTTGATTATACAGGTCTATATATAACTCTATTGCAATACGAAACTAAAATAAGACTTCTGAGAGCGATAATAATAGCCACAGCTTTTCACGGATGCGAATGTTGACCCTCTCAGCGCAAACAGAGAGAAGAATACAAGCTTTCGAATTCAAATATTTCAGAAGAATTTAAATTGAAGAAGAATCTTCAAAATTCCGTATAGCCTACTGCTCATCCCACAAACGTCTCCGTCAGAGAAGAAATCATTGGTCAACGCGAACCATTTTTGACTACGGTGAAGAGGCGCAAAATACAGATCTATGGACACACAGCTAGAGCTGGTAGCCTCGCGACTACAATCCTACAAGGAGCGGTGGATGGAAAGAGGGGGAGGGGCAGACCGCGTGCAACCTAGTTGAAAAACGTAACTGACTGGACCGGCATGAGTTCAAACACCCTGCATACGTCGTCCCTGGATCGTAAAAAATAGAAGACGATCCTCAACGCTGTACAGCATGACGCCGCAAGGTCGACAAGACCATGCATGGGATAGGCGAGGCGAACATTGAATAACATTGAAATTATTAATCAAAATTTGCCTACACAAAACTTGTCAAAAACCGATTAAAATGTGACTAGCAATTAAACAAGATATTGATATTTACAAAAACTTTGTTACAATAAGAAATAAGCTGTTTTGCCAATCGATGAAAAGACCCAATTTTTCTCATTTTATAGTAGCCTACACCAAAATCTCTAGCATGTTAATTTCAAAAGCACGTGTCTTTCGAACAGTTCAACAGAAATGTCTCAATTTAGGCCTATTACAAATGCTGGGAGTATAGATAGTCAGTGTCTCGTGATGTGGCTCGTTGCTTTTAGTAGGTCGTGTGATGTTTATTTTAATGCCGTATGTTTTTGTATGCTCTGTGGTTGAAAATAACCAATTTAAATTCAGTTCAATAGATAACGATTCATATGTGCACAGATCTGTCATCGTTGGAAATAAACCCCATAGTTGCAACAGCCTACACGCGAAAAACCCACAGCGCCCCGTTTTTTGACACACCCTGTCGAGTGTCCATTTTTCTCGTTATTATTCTACGTACGACAGTGCTATTGTGCTTCCCAGGCGGTGCCGCGGCCTTGTGCTGTGTCTATGATTGAGGTTACCATGACGGTTGAGAAGACACATAATTATTATTTAAATATATTCGCAAGTAAGCCAACAAAGTATGACTGTCGCGCATAAATAGCTGTAATCGAGTATTTAAGGTTTGTGCGGCATATTGTGGCATAACTTTCGGATTTCTGCTCCAAGCAGGAAATCGATATTTTGTAGGTTTGCTTATTAACGGTAACTTCAAATTAGCAAAAATGATGAGCAAGTGGATAGGACTGATGGTGATTCTTGCACTGGCGACTCACTTCGGTAAGTAAGCTTTAGCCTAGTGGTTCTCAAAGTGCTTCCCGCTGGCGTAAAATGGCCCGCCATATTACCTTAGAAGTGGCTCGCGGAACCGCTGCTAAAATGGCCACTTGGCCAGCTGCGACTTTGATACACATGTATAATATAGGCGGGCCACTGTGGCACGCTGTTTCTCCGATCGTGATTTAATTGCACGCGTGAGCAAAAGGACCAAGAATGGCTTTTAAAGGATCGAACTGTTAAGATTGGAATCACGGTAACGTAAATAATTTGTCGGCAGTATAAAATGAGTTGTCGGCAGCATAAAAGAAGTTATCGGCAGCATGAAATACGTTATCGGCAGCATGAAATAAGTTGTCGGCAGTAGAGAGTGACATGGAAAAGCTTTTAGCGCCCCAACTCTTAACCGAAATTAAAAATCTCTCCTCTCCCCACCCCACCCCACCCCGCAAACCGAATTCAAATTTCCTCCCCTTACGTTCCCCTCTCCACAAGGATCGTCCCGCTCCCCTCCCCATTCTCTGCAATTTTTCCACGGTTTCCCGAAATTATTTTGCGTATAGATAGGATTCCGGGGGAGGGGGGGGGGGGAGGGGTGCAGAGACTCTATGACCTTCCAATATTTAGAAACAACAGTTTGGATCAATCATTATTTGAATGTGCTAGTAATTTAATTTATACGCAACTCAGTATTTGAGCTTCATTTTGGAAAAACAAAATTCGAACCCCCCCAGTATGAGATCAGACAGACGCTCATGTTGGCAGTAGACACTTATATGGTGTAACTGCAGCTTCTAGCTTTCTGCATGAGGAGGGGCCGAGGGGCATTTAAGGATGCTGAAGGAGGAGCGTGGAAAGAACGCATCGCTCGGTGTTAATATAGGCTAGGCTATCCAAATTTCACACGGATTCTCGAGATAAACATCTGGGAGCATCCCTGCATGGCGAAGATGCCAAATGAAGCTTTAATAGCGGTCTCTGCTGAGTGCTCAGCATCCTGTCAGCGCCTCCCGCCGCGCCCACTATAGACAGCTGTGTCGACAGCGATGAAAAGTAGCAGCCAATTGCCTCTGTGAACCTGTGAGCTGATCGCGCGCGGGGTATACTTCGAAAATTCTTCAGAGACCAGTAGGCTCCAGCTGACAACTGCTAAAATAAACTATGTGACGACTGGGGTCATCGAGCAAGTCAACGACTCAGAAACAGAGGGCTTTAGCGACATGTCAGGGGGTCGAAATTGTAATCGAGTGTGTAGTAGAGAGTGACATGAGGAAGCATTTAGCTCCCCAATCCTTCCCCCAAATGTTATGAATTGATGAGATCTGCGAAATGAACACCTTAATTGTATTCCTTTAACCACCCCGCGGTTTTACCGCAACCCCTTTCTCCATTTACCGCGGGAAACCATTGACCGCTGTTCCCTTCCCGCGGTAAAAACCGCTCCTTAATGTTTTCACTCGCTCCTCGCGGAATTTACCGCGGTTACCCACGGTTCCTCACCCCATGTCACTCACTAGTCGCAGCATAAAATAAGGCGTCGCCAGCATAAAGTAAGCTGTCGGCGGCATAGCATCAGTTTTCGGCAGCATAACTTTCTATAGGCTATAAGTCAGAAGTAACTATAAGTAATTTATCTACACCATAGAATAAGTTGTCCATTTCCTAGTATAAAATAAGATGTCGGCGGCTTAAAATAAGTTGCCAGCAGCGTTAAAAGTTCCCCCTGCAGGCCGGGGAACAAAGAATTGGCTTGCAGCCCAGAGCTCCCCGGGCGAGTCGTAAAAGGCCACTAAAGAAGGGGGTGCGGTTCTGTGCGGGCACAGAACCGGACTGTCTATAGCCTTTGTGCTTCACACTATTCTTAAACTACAAAAAAGCAAGAACAAGTTGTCGTTAGCGCAAAATAACTTTGTCTGCAGCATAAGATATGTTGTCGGCGCTAGCAGCAGCCTAACATAAGTTGTCGGTAGCATATAATAAGTTGTCGGCGGCAAGCACGAGTTGACGGCAGCATAAAATCAGTTGTCTGCAGCATTAAATAAATTGTCGGTAGTCTAACATAGGTTGCCGGGAGCGTAAAATAAGTTGTCGGCGGCATAAAGTAGGTTGTCGACAGATAGAACAAGTTGTCGACAGCATAATGCAAGTTTTCGGTGGCATGGAGAATTATTTGCATATATGAGTGGCCCTCGAAGATATATCTAAAATGAAAATGTGGCCAGCCGAATTAAAAAGTTCGAGAAACACTGGTAAGCCTGTAGCCTAAGCTGTAATACATGACAGACATTTTGAATGTCAATTTTTACGTCGTAAATAAGAGTCTTATGCTAATGCAGCATTGCGGGTTAGCCTTCAGTTGATTCGTTCACCCGATTGTCTATTGAGAAAAGGTACGTCAGGATATGCAAAAGCGCAAGGCGACGTCGAATTTTTAACAGAAATCCGGCGATTGGGAAAACTAGCTATTTTTACTCTCAATGGTGCATATAGCCTAGCCCTTATGATATAGCCTATCAATATGCTGTCATTAATCAGTGTATAACATGCATTCCCTTAAAGTCACGGGAGTATTAAATTAGTAAGTCTATGTGTACTCTCATTTCAAGTTGTAACCCAGTATCATAGGCAGTATGGCAAAATTGATGTACGTGTTGCGAAATGATGAGGCCTACATGTACGTACATGACATTGTATCAATTTTTGATGTTAGGAGCCGTCGACGCGATTACCTGTTACACCTCGGTGTCGGCAGTCGTGGTGGGCGTGTCGACCAACACTCAAATTGGCTGCACGTCCTGTCAGGTAGATCGGTGCTTCTAAATTTAGTCGTCTCACGGACCTGCCAAAAAATTCCCGGTTAGCCCGGGACCTGGTAACTTTTCATGGCAATAATGTTGTACAGCCCACGAAATTAGGATTCAAAGACACGGTGACCCATAATAGGAAACATATACACTGTAGCTGGATTTTAATTATCCGCAGAACTAAGCTTACACTTCACAGCTCGGCGGCATAGATTGTCTAGAACGTTTAATCAAGAGAAATAGACTTATTTTTTCCCAGTTTGCCGCGGACCGGCGACAGGGTTGGTGGTCCGCGGACCGCGACGCCGGTAACACCGGCCCGCGGACCACCACTTTGAGTAGCACTGAGGTAGTTTAATTGTAGACCCTATGGCCTACATGTAGCCTACGCAGGTTAAGCTGTGTCTCCGAGGCATGCTAAATGATGTGCCATTATGGCAACTGCTAGCCTACGGATAAAACCATCAACTTCATTCATGTGAACTTACTCTTGTAACTTGTATCTGTTATGTAAATGAAATCTTCCGCTTTCTTTTACAGTTTCCTAAACGATTTGTGCTTGTACACTTGTGCGGTCTATCCTGTGTGTGCACTATGCATGGTCTGTGTGCTGTCATGCCTTCGAACTGAAAATGTCAGGTAAATGGCCGAAAACAATGAAACGTATTTAAACAATGCTTTAAGGTTTGACTTAAACAAAAATCTACTTACAAAATATTAAAGGGGCAATGCCCCCCCCCCCCCCATCCGCCCTCCTTGGATCGCCGCCTATATCCTGCAAGCTACATGTATAGTTCAACGGCTACATGTAAGAATTATGTTGGCCTGCAACATCAACAGCTAACTTCCTACACGTACATAGCACTCTATACTTACAATGTCATGTAAGCTTATACTTTTGCATCATTGTTTCTGCCGAACAGAAAACGGTCTTGTCGGTTCCATTCTTCAATGACGTGGTCACCAAGTCGTGCGTTTCCACGTGCGTCCCTAGCTCGGTGACTACGGTTGGTGCGGTCTACTGCTGCAGCACCGAGCTCTGCAACGGAGCGGGGGCGGCTCGGGTCAGCCTCGTAGGGGCGGCCGTCGCCTCTCTGTGCGCCCTCTGGGCCATGCGCCGCTGAGAAATGGATCGTGATTACGTGCGGTTGGTCGTCGTCGGGCTGCGATTCACATAATATCTCGCAACATTAGGCTATATAGCTGACTCTTGCTTTCCGGCGTTTAAACGCAGAAGCCTGCAAATACGCGTAATTGTATTAGCCTTAGGATATATCCAACGCATGCATAAAGCCGTGATTTCCTGCAATGTGCGTGCACGAAAAAATGCAAGCGGCGAAATGACGTCACAGTTCCATTGACTGTTACAATGTACTGCGTGCGTGCGCATACAGCAGCAGTCATTGTTGCATTGTGATGTTGGCTCGCCGTCTGTAGTTTTTTTTCAAACTTGCATTAAGCTTGCGTGCTCGCATTAATTACACTTCCATGCAACGTTGGGTTAGTCGGTGACCGGGGCTAACTCGCAAATTTCTTGTGATTATAAAGGGACCAATTAGGGTTTATTAAAGGGTGATAAGTAATAATGTAATTGTTTAACGCATTCGTCGTCAACGCAGTCGAATTATTGCATTGTCTATGTGCAAAGTGATGTTAATTGTGTGCGCAAAGAAGGCACTAAAAGTATTTTAATGCCTTAATAATATTAGCACTATGATCAATGCACATTATCATGCATGGGAAACATTTTTTGAAATTGTTCGATAGGCCTACTACTCTCAAGTTCTGTGAACAAATAACACATATTAGTCTATGGCGTGTTGTAGTTATTTCAAAATTGAAGCCATTTTCAATATTAACGACCACTTTGACTATTTTTTTTATAAGACTAGTATAAATTACACTAGGCTATGTACAACGTATAGGCCCCAATAGCCACATGTAGGCTATGTACAAGGTATAGGCCCCAATAGCCACATGTAGGCTATGTACAAGGTATAGGCCTCAATAGCCACATGTAGGCTATGTACAACGTATAGGCCCCAATAACCACATGTAGGCTATGTACAACGTATAGGCCCCAATAAC
>JAQIWG010004778.1:0-15487 GCA_034695025.1 Chamaedrilus cognettii | reverse complement strand
ACGTCTGCCAATGGATTCTTATGTATTTTAGTGTATTTTAGTGTATTTTAATGTATTTTACTGTATTTAACTGTATTCTAATGTATTTTACTGCATATTTCAATTGTAATAAAATACATTAAATGATGAGGCAGATATGACAGATGTCAAGGAAGATCGGATATTAAGTGGTGACCTTGATAGAGAGAGATTTGAAACCTAAGGGATTTAAGACAGGAGGATGCATTGTATAGAGTAAGGTGGAGGGCGGTTTTCATGGCTGCGAATGGCTTACTCCTGCGTACGCAAGGAATATAGTTGAAATATTGTGTGACTGTGTGTCATGGATTTTTTGCTCTTTTGTTTTTCTGATTTCGATGGAATTTTTATCTGAATTTTTGTTCAAGAGACAGTTTTTTTTGATGTATTGTCTGTCATTGAATGCTTCATGTCTGCTGCAGATAAATTGTTTCATCAATCCTATGTGAGTTTTCGTCGCTATTGTGTTGAGTCAGAACAGCTGTCTGCAGATCTTCATATTGTGCTGAGCGATATTCTGAAAAGTGCAGGTACACCAACCAAAACTTGCTTACAATTTAAGAGTAAGTTTTCACACTCCTACGACTGTAAACGTTGCATAGAAATGTGTCTATGGTAGCACAAGAAATTGTTGCTTCAAACGGAAAGACTTAAAGATTTGTTTTCAGTGCTCTGCCAAATGGGAGGTCTTTGGTGTCCAAACCCTCCACCCTCGCCGATCGTCGGCCCTTCTCTTCATGTCCGCAGTAGCGGTGATAGACATCCTTGCTTTACCCGTCTTCGTAGTATTCCCGGCTCCGAGTAGTCGTCATGTGCTTTAACACTGGCTTCTTGCTTCATATACAACTCTCCATTCTCCAGTTAACTCCTAGCTGTTTCAAAATGTTCATCATTCTCACCTCGTTAATTCTATCAAATGCTTTTAAAAAATCTAGTGCAAATATACACACCATTACCAAATTCCAAGCTCTTTTCGCACAATGTCCTCATTACCCCAATTGCTTCCCTTGTACCTTGCCCTTCATGAAGCCAAACTGCATTCTACTTATGCGTTCTCTTGCCTTCCTTTCAATTCTTTGTGATTTTTCTCTGGACAATCTTTGAAGCATGGGGAATCAGGCTGATCCTTCTGAAATCGCCACATTCATTGACATTTATATTTTTAAGGTAATGGTATCATTTCGATTTGTAAAATCTTCAGGCCATACACCTTTTATGTACATGTCCTTACACAAGGTACTAGCTCTTTTATAGCCTCCTGTCCCAGATTGTTCAAAAATTCTGCAGGCACGTTATCGAATAATAGCCCTTCAGCCTTATTATTTTTTTATTTCATTATTGCTGCCATCTTATCTTGTTAATGATATAAAAGCAAATAGAAGCTTTTTTAGTAATAGAGAAATTGTTTCTTTTTTACGAACACTGGTGAATATATCCGTTGCAGAATGTAGCATACACGAGCCTGATTTTGTGTGCAAGCTAAAATGATGTTAATGTGATAATTTTAAGCTAAGCAGCATGGCTGTCACCACCATTCGCATGGCTGTTCGTAAGCAGCATAGTTGGACCTGCCATTTTTTTGTTGGAAATAGAGAATTTTTTTTTTTTTACGAACACTAGGAAATATATCTGTTGCAGAATGTGACATACACGAGCCTGATTTCGTATGCTAGCTAAAATGATGTTAATGTGATAATCTTAAGCTAAGCAGCGTGGCTGTCATCACCATTCGCATGGCTGTCTGTAAGCAGCATGGCTGGACCTGCCAGTTCGTAGTGCACAAGAGGGGACTCTTGTGCGCTACGAAATGGAAGGTCCCTGGCATCCAACCTCTCCATACTTGGCGGTCCTCCGCCATTCTCGTTGTTTCAGTACTTTTTTTTCCCAATAATTCCTACTATCATTCCTATTCTCTGCATTCACCTCGTCTGCTTGACCTCAATTTTCCCGTATTTCTCTCATCAATACCTCTCTCTTTGTGCCCAATCCAGTTTTTTTTCTCTTCACAATCATATCTGCAAGTGTTCTTTTTTGTCAACTATCGCCAACACCTCCTCATTTGTTCTTTTGTCTCTACAATAAATTTTTTTCATTCTTCTTCAAATGTGCATCTCAAGAGCCTCTTCTTTTTATATCGTCCTTTCTGTGCGCTCATGTCTCAACCGCACGTAGTGCTACTGATCACACAACAGCTTTCGTAATTCTCTTCTTCAGTTTTTACTCATTCTTCTAGTCAACAACTTTTTTCTTGCTAAATGGATCTTTTGCCAATGTTCCTAACTTTATTCATACATGTATTTCTGTTTTTCTTCTTCTGTTCTCTGTAGTCCAAGCTTCTAGATCTTGAACTTTTTGACTTGTTCCACCCTTTGTTCGTAAATTACTATATTCATCATTCTTCGCTCTTTTATATCATTAATTCAATCACAAGACTGAGAAAGTTCTGCCGCTACCTGGGATTACATTAGATAGGATACTGTCATGGCCTAAGCTTTCATACAGTTGTAATACCCTTAAGGATTTCAGAGCACTACTCGCCCCGTATAACTTATTGACTTCGAATCAGGTTATTATGCACTCTTCCTCTATATTCAACGAACTGGAGTCAGATATTAAATATGTAATATTTATTAATGCTATAGAAGAACAAGCTAGGAGCGCATCGGAACAGTTATAGAACGATTTGACAGCATGAGCAATAGAATTGATGCCTAACAACTAATAAAGTCATTACACAAACATTGAGTCACAAACCCAGTTACTAACCTCCCTCCCTGTTACATGGTTACCAGTAAGCCTCCCCGAAACTTACATGTACGACAGTCATATCCGACAGCCGCATGCACCTCTGCCGCTAGGCCTAGCTCTGGGTCTATCCAAAATAGCTTCCACACGAAAGATAAGACAACCGCTTAGTCTTACGCTCACTCTACATACATGCAAGATGTAATGCTACAAAACTATACTGTGAGTACAGTTACGAGTTACACTTGGAACAAAGACTCAAAGCTACAGGTCTAGACTCAACGATGTGGCGGGAACGACTGCGAAGCAACAACAGTTTGAATTCCTGAGGTGCAGGACAGGCAGCCAGCAGCTGGCAGCTAGCAGCTAGCAGCTGCCAGGCTTGCTCGTGAGAGTAGTGACGGAAATGATTAGCATGATATTCTGCCATCACACCTCCTTTCTTTCAATGCATGGCGGCACTGTGAAACAGTGACGTCATGTGGCTAAAGCCCCTGCCCGCCTGACCTCTCCCGAACAGTGGTGCAAGAAACCGAAAGATAGAGATACTGGCACAAAACTATGCATCTAATCCGCTTTCCCATGTACAGTAATCCCAAATTCAAGCGTTACTCCTGCGGTCTATAGTCCCGGTCACGTGACATAACCCATCACGTCCAGCCAACTACCACAAAAACTCACGCTAAACCGGAGCCAAACACTGAGTATTACCGCTGCAGCACACACGGAAAGAAAGTTTACATACTAAACTACTTTTGCAAGCTTGAATCCCATATACCCACACCATGTTCATTCCCAACAAACAGTGCTACCATTCACTCATTGTCCAACATCTCCAATGAAATTGGATTTGAAATTGATTTTGAACACTGCAAACCATCAGACTTCTCTACAACATTTTCTAGCAATAAACAGTGGATTTTGCAGCAATTAAGCGCTGTTGGACCGGCATGTTTGACTAGTAACCTGGAGGGACAATCAAGAACAGAAACATTCGTAACTGACTTGATATAAGAGATAAATTGCTTGCGATTGGACGTCTTTATTTTTAGCGTTATTGTGATTACTCGTATTGGGCGTACAGCACTCATGAGTCATGATTCAGGTGAGCTCGCTGCAGAGTCGCTACTGAACACCCGCTAAATCGTTGTAAGCTGTCCGGAGAAAGTGATCTTCAGATATTAACGATTGTCGAAGATCTTGGGGTTTTTATTGAACCCAAGCTCAATTTTTAGAATAATATCGACAGTAAAATAGCCAGGGCTTACCAATGAATCTATCTTATTTTAAAATCTTTCAAAACTAGAGCGGTCAAACCGCTAACGTTGGCTTTTAAATCTTATATTCTGCCTATTTTGGAGTACTGTTCATCAATTTGGAACCCTTACTTACCACAAGATATGGAGAGACTGGAAAAAGTTCAGCGATCTTATACAAAGCGTCTTCTGGGTCTTCGTGATTCAGCCTATAGTGAGCGCTTAATTATGTGTCGACTCTTACCGTTAGTAGTAAGGCGCTTACACATTGATTTAATTCTTTGTTTTAAAATCGTAAAGTTACTAATTGAACTCAAATTTGATGACTTTTGTACGTGATTTTAACATCCGTACCCGCCATGGGTACGAATGTTAAAATGGCCATTGTTTTAAATTACGTTCTCCTCGGTGCCAGGCCGCCAGTCGCAGAAATTTATTTTCGGTCAGGATTATCCCCGTTTGGAACTCGCTTCCCTCAGTGCTAGTCAATTGCACTTCCTTGGATGATATTGAGCGAGGCATAAAGAAGCTTGATCTTTCTAGGTTTTTATTGAGGCATTACTAATTACATGGTTTAAGTATAGTGTAACGTGGCTATTATCATATGTTTTTATTGCATTGATCTACTATTGTTTTATTGTGTGAACATTTGTTAACTCCCATCTATCTCTCGCAGTTCAATTTTCATTGCCTTAAACGTTGAAGACTATTCTTATTTTACCATAATATTTTATGCAGGATCAAGTTTTTCAAGCTTTATTACGGCATTATCATCTGGATGTCATAATGTTAACATTCTATTAAATCATTGTCTTTTCTCTTTTAAAGTCACGATAGTCTTATTTGTTAATATCATTCTACAGTACCCCATTGTGTATTTATTTTACATTATCTTGGTATCTCTCTAGTTAACTCGAGTTATTATTATAATTATCAAAGCTCACTGTGACTGAAATGCATGCAATTATATTTTGTAAAGACTGAAATATTTTTCTTTGGATCGGAGCCTAGTGCACGCAACTAGTGGACTCATCTGCAGTCTCTAAGGAGCCTTAGGTAATCCTATCATTGAGCTTCTATTAAATTTTCACTTTTTATTGTGTGCTGCGCTTTTTGATGAATTAAATAAATAAATAAAGCTATAGGAATAGCCTAAAGAGATAATTATAGGCTTCATTCAACTCTTCTCAAGCCAGTCAGCCGTCACGCATGAGTAGAGAGGTTAACAACCTAGTGACAGAGTTATAATTGACGTGGTGCCGGGGTGTGGGTCAGCAGTTTAGGGGTCATGGCCGAGTCATTGATGAATGAATCTGATGTGGACACTCATTCACAATCGCAGCCAGTGGAGATCACAGGCAGTCAAGACGGCGCAACCAACTTGCTATCACAGGACATTGAAGGAAGCTCAATAGCAGAAAACAATATTATCAGGGCTAGGCTGCGTAAACGTGGCCGATCAGTTGGCGCCATCTCGCCTGAAACGTTGAGAAAAATGAGCGAGGCTAGAAAGAAAAATAAGAATATAATGACTAAAGATTCCAAAACTGCGGGTCCGGAGGGAAAAAAACCTAGGAAAACTAACGAATTGTGTGTCTATTGTGGCGTAGTTAGCGCATGCACTAACATGATCCAGTGTGGAGAATACAAACTGTACTACCATCTGGAATGCTGCGATCTTACGACTCACAAGTACAGTATGGAAACTGATGTGGTCAACCTGTTGGGCTGGACATGCCCCCCGTGTCCTTACAACAACAAGAGGTTTTTGAACCTAATGAGCGACGAAATGACGGCTCTCAAACTTCAAGTTGCAAGTTTGCTTGATTTGAATCAGACTCGCTCTGTGCTGGACCTTAACGACTTTTTGCTGCGCTATCTACTGTAGATGTTGACGTTACTCACTCTGCTGCAACGACACGACTTGTTTCAACGACAAGGCTTACTCTGGTAAATAACGATATGAACTCACAACATACACCCCAGCCTATGAACTATGCTGATATGGTTAAAGTAGTAGGCCGCACCATGCGCGATGTAAATAGAAGAAAATGTAATGTCATCATCTCTGGTCTGACAGAAAATTCTATAAATGATAAAGACACTCAGTGCGCTGTAGACCTTGCTAACGAAATCCTCAACATGGATTTGAGCAACTGCATTCTTGCTTGCAAGCGCATCGGTAAGTCATCCACATCACCACCGCGTCGCCTCCTGGTAATGTTGAACACTGAGACAGCTGCAGAGGAACTGTTGAAGCGTGCGCCGATGCTGCGTGTATGTGGAAATTATTATTTATCCAGCAGCGTTTTCATAAATCAAGATCTTTCTCCAGATGAGGCTAAAGAGGTTTGTCTACGATGTCAGGAATGACGTGCTGCTCACGAACCAGCGGTCCGCGAGTCCGCGGCGCTGCTGCTGGTACAGCGCGTGGAGGAAGTGCTGCTGATGTTGTTGGTGCCGATGCTGCGCGTGGAGGAAGTGCTGCAGGTGTTGTTGATGCCGATGCTGCATCTCACCAGAACTGGCGCGCTATGCCTGAACGCAGCAAGACGTTCTATCGCAAACTGAGCATAGGGCAAGGAGCCAGCACACACACACATAATACATCTCTAACTTCCGGAAACAGGTACAGCTTGCTGCCTGTTGAGCCTCTCATGGCTCATTCCGACTCTGCTACTACTACTGTGCTTCCTGATCAAGGCGGCGGTGGAGGCACATCCGGTGATGGGAAGCCTGAGCCAATAATTTCTCAACAAATCTGAAGCTGAATCAGTACATCATGTGCGGTTATCTATGTCAGCGTCTTTATTTATTCCTGGTGCACTGAAACACGTCACTAACCTCATGTCACAATCGTCATGTCACAATCATTGATATTTTGAGATCTATTGACTAAATACCAGCTTGACACCATTGCTATTTCGGAGTATATCAGCCACTAATACGTTATTGCAGCCTATACCTGCATGTAATCTGAATATATCATCTGAATTCGAGTTTATCTACTTAGTGCTAGAAGTATTCGTTCAAAGTTGACTGATTTGCATGAGTTGCTATGTTCGGTGAACGTCAATAAGATTTTATGCAAAACTGAAACGTGGCTATCTAATGATTTTTCTTCTGGACTGTTGGACGCTTAAGGAAAGTACCAGATATATCGTATAGATCGTGATAGATCTTCCTCAGGTGGTGTTTGTATAATGGTTGAAAATTCTATTACTTCTACGAAAGTAGAAGTTAATATATCTGGAAAATTCAATGTTGAACTAGTGGCTTGCTCTATTAAGCTACGCTCTTCTGTATTAAATATATCCTGCATATACTTTGCATCAAATCTTAGTATTGAGCATTTCTCTGAAGGTATTGGTCGCCAAAAATGCCTAAATGCATTGTATAATTCCAGTGCGAATCACTTAACTGTTGGGGATTTTAATCGGCCAAAAGTTAACTGGCTCACATTGACGTCACCCAGTGACCTCAAACCCTTCATGTTACTAGATCTGTGTATATCTAATGGGCACTGTCAAATGGTGACAGAGTCTGCAAGAGAAGACAACCTTTTAGATTTGGTTCTAATTAATGACTTGCAATTAATATCTTTGCTCAATGTTATGAGCCATTCAGTACTAGTGATCATAATATAATCTCATTTAAAATATGTGATACCATGGCATGTATGCCTGGTGAACTGTCGTCTAATGAAAATGAATTTATAGAATTTATTAACTGGCATGGTGGAAAATGGGAGGAGTTTGCATCATTTTGTGACTTGCATGGTTGGATTGCATTGTTATCTAATGTACACTCACCCGATAAATGCTGGACTGTTTTGCTGATGTTATCAATGCTGGAGTTCAAATGTTTATTTCTACAGTCAGCCGCCGGAGGGGTATCAGGCCAAAAATTTATCATAAACTAAAGAAATCAAATACAAAAAAATGACATTTATGAAAAGTGAAGAAATCAGTTCCAACTAAACTAGCAGTGACAGATATAAAATGGCGGCTAAAGCTGTTCGTATTTACCTAGGTGATACGGTGATATCCGCGGAATATGATATGATAGTGGCGAAAGATAGGAATAAATTTTTTAAATATCTCTATCAATCACGAACGCGCAACTCCGGCATTGCTCCAATTATGCTTACCTCTGGGGAATTTACAACTACTAGTATAAACAAAGCTAATTGCTTAAATTCTCATTTTGCAAGTGTGGGCACATGCGACAATGGATTTCTGCCCGCCTTGCTCGTTGAAACATTGGTCATGGATGGTGCCCTTGAACTTGTTTATTTTGACTGTGCTGAGTTGTGTGCTGGATGTAAAAGGCATAAGAATAAAATTGCATTGGGACTCGACGGTATACCATCATTGCTATACAAACATATGGCAGTGAATTTAGCTAGTCCGCTGTCGATGATTTTCAATTTATTCATGCAATTTGGATCTTTACCTTCTGTGTGGAAATCTGCTCTAGTTACATCCATCTTTGAAAAGGGAGTTTCCTCCGATCTCGGAAATTATTGCCCTATTTCTTTAACCTGTGTTGCAGCAAACCTTTTTGAGCAAGGCATCAAATGTGAAGTTATAAAACACTGAAATAAACATAAAATACTTCATCTTTCCCAACATGGCTTCCTTGGAAAACATTCCACCTGCTCCAATTTAATTGAAGCTTTGAATGATTGGACATGTAATATTGAGAACAAGGATGGTACACTTGTTGCCTATGTCGATTTCCAGAAAGCGTTCGACAAAGTCTCGTTTCCTAAACTGGTGCACAAACTTAGTCACATAGGAATCGGGCAAAGTGCTGGATTGGATATCTTCCTTCTTGTATGGCAGAACTCGAAGGGTCGAGGTGGACAATGTCTTATCTGATAGTGTTTCTCTAATCAGTGGGGTTCCGCAGGGAAGCGTTCTCGGCCCTGTTCTTTTTATCATATAGATTAATGACATTGTGCATAATCAACCGACTGGGACCATCTTCAAGCTTATGCAGATGATTTGAAAAGCTACAATGTTGTGCATGATGTCAACAACTACAAACCATTCGTTGATACGCTTGCACACATCAGTGATTGCTCGGTCTTATGGCAGTTACCTGTTGCTGCTAAAAAATGTCAATGGATGTTCATTTCATACAAAACAATCCTACTCTGGACGATCCTGGAGTGTTTTCGCTTGGCAATTATGTGATTCAAGCAACTGATAAAATCAGTGATTTGGGTCTGCTTTTTACTGAGTCATTGATTTTTTATCTACATATAACCAGTTTTTGTAATAAAGCTAAGAGTCAAATATTTTTGTTGCGGAAACGATTTCTTTCAAAAAACGTTGAATACTTAATCTTGGCATACAAGACTTACATACAAGCATACATATACTACCAATTTTTAATTACTGTTCTCCAGTTTGGTTGCCCAAGACATTTTACTTCTGGAAAAAATTCAGAAATTTTTTGCCAAGAAATTGGCAGGATATGAGGATCTATCGTATAAAGAAAGACTGTGGCTTAATAAGCCTGGAGTTAATATGTTTACTTTCCCACTTGCTGGTCTTTGATTCCTATTGTGGTCCTAGATCTCATGGACTTGCATTAAGACCATTAGGGAGCCAGAATGGAACTGGCTTGCATTCACTCTGCTACCGTACATGCAGCGTGGAGAATAAGTTACTACCTAATACTGTTTGGGCTCCAACCTTAAAAGTTATCAAATCGTTTCTTTTTTTGGAAGATTTATCTCACTCACTTACGCTTGATGTTGAGACTCAATCACGATGCTATAGACATTTAGTGCGATGTACATGTACGTCGAACATTTTGCGCGTCCCGTTTATACTTAATTCATTGGACCTTGTTTGTGCCCGTTAATATTGTCGGCATTTGTTATAATTGGTGTCATATTAGTGTTATTTTTATAACCTTTAATGTCCCTTTCGGACCGCAGTATATTGTACCAGTGACGATTACTTATTGGTAACTTATATGTAGGTTGATATGCTTCGGAATAAAATACAAATACAAACCAATGCGCAAAGTTTACTAAATTACAGCAACTGTATTAATCAATCAACTCTAATAATAGAATGTCATAGAAAAATTGACACGGCAAACCATTCAATTTTAAATTATAGATAGCCGTACTATAGTGGAATTTAACGCAACGTTTAACAAAGAAAGAATCATCCACTAAGACTTATTATATCCTACAGTAGGCGCGCAGGTAAAAGATGCGATCGTTAACCCTTACGACAATAATTTCGCTCTACGCGGCTATGAATTACTGTCTATCCATCACCCATCTTGTATTTTATACCACGATCAAAAATAAGATGCTCGTTAACCCCACCACACAAGTTCGCTAGAGAGCGCCACATTCCCACCAGCGAGCTGAGACGTCTGTAACAAAGCCAGGCCTAGCCCGTTAACACGACTCTCACTTACAAGATTGCGCTCTCTGTCCACCAATCTAGTATCATGTGAACCGAAGTAATTTATATTACCCACATTAGGATTCCCCCAGCAGGTTTCACCGCAGAATATCCTGCGAAAAAACTCGCTTCCCTGTAAGATCCTCGATTGACCTGTCTATCCTACGTTTCTTTGAGAAAGGACACAAAATCTGTGAAGTAGTTCGCTCCCCACTGTCATTAGACAAGACACTCTCAGATCTTTGAAACAAAACCTTGGAGCCATGCGACGCAAGCATTTTCTCCCTAGATCTCCCTACATCAGATCACTGTCCAGTCTGGTGTATGAGCGGATCACAGCAATCTGTAGTACTAAAGTCTACATTGCTGTCACACTGTAACTCAACCAAGTGATCTCTAGGCCTACCTACTCTCATCGCAGCAATGCTATTTATTCAACAAGTCTACCGTCAAACTTTTACCCCTACAGGTTACAGGTAACATGGGACGATTGGATTCACTGTGGGACGATTTTTTCTTAAATTCGCTCAACAGAAAATTATTTTGCTTTCCGCTCTCATATTTATTTTCTCTGCAAACTATGTAGTCATTTAAGTCTTGATAATAATTATTCAAGTCCTTTGAATAATTATTTTCCTCAAAGTCACAGGATCGCACGCCAGCCGTAGAGCTAGGCCTACTGTCCCAATTATTGCTAACAGCACTCCCCTCCACCTGCGATTCTGTTAAGCTGATTCTGTCATGTGCCTCGGTCAATATAGTCCGCTCTGTCGCTGCTGTCAATGGATTCGCTTTTGAATCCACCGCGTGCCTAGCAGCTACAGTCACGCCGTCAATGGTAGCGGTCTCAGCTGCTAATTTGCATACAGCAGTACTCTGTTTGCATGTAGCATTGCTCACATTGCACGCAGCAGCGCTTGACTCCAAGTCTGCAGCAGCGGCGGTGCATTCAGTCAGCAGCACACTGTCAAGCTCAGTTACCCTGTGACCAATTGGAGTACACTGCCCCCCAATTTTGTTGATGCCCCTAGCAACTAACTTGATCCTGTCCCCTGCAGTGTCACCAGCAAGCATCACGAAGTCATGCAGTGCAAGCAATACATGCGGTGCGTCACTGCATATAAATTCTGGCACAGCAATTACTAATTCTGTCTCAACAGAGTCCCCGTGCTCAAGTCTGCTAGAGTCAACTAGTCGGCATGCAACCCTGTTCAACAATGCCCTAGTTTTTTTGTGACTTAGTGCCCTCTGTAGCCAAGCAAATCCCACGGCCTTAGATTCATCCAGCCACGGTACGCAAGACTTCTGGATGCATGTAACATCAGTTCCACTAGGAACCAAACATTTTATTTCCTGGGAACCCCCGCAAATAGAATTTTGACATTTTCCCTCTCTGACCATGAGGCAACGTCTCGCTAGCGATCTAGATCATCACCGATCGCATTGGAGTAAACCCTGATCCTGTTTACCTCTTCGTTGTAGCAAACAAGCCCTCCAAAGAGTGGGTTGGCTCCCAATCAGTTGAATCATTGTTGGTTGTCCCACCCCTAAATGGCTTAGGCTCACAAATTTCAAGAGGCGTAGATCACCTCAAGGTCTGTGACCTGTATTCTGTGCACATGCTTAGTGGGAGCACCCCCCACTCGAGAAGGTGAATACTATAGCGTCCCCTGCGAAATTTGTAGGTTCTGCATTAGCCACCTTTTTGTGCCATGATTTTGTTGGTTTGTTCGCCCCCGACCCCTTAAAGTTTTTTCAATTCACTTTGCGATCAGACTTGGGAGACCCTGAACTTTCAACAACCTGTTTTCCCTCACCTTGCTCCTCAGCATTCTGATTAGACCCCCATTGTTGAAATTGCTTGCAGCGCCCTTATGCCACTTATTGAATCTGCTGTGCGTGTGCTTGACCCCACTCTCAACATGCGCATCGACAAGCTCTGCGACCTCACTGCAAATTAAATGCTTTTTTCAATTTACTAAAGGCTACAAATTCACTAGTTTCCTTATCAAAGCATTTTTTCATTTTGTCACAATAGATGACGTTACAGAGCTTTTCGAATGTTTTACATTCTCTGAAATTTAGATATGACTCCAGTTACAAATGCAACCTATGCGAGAACTGGTTTCAAGAATCACTTTTATTGTTGGTGGCCGACTCAAAGCTATTTTGATGCTTGGTTAACGTGAAATGATAAAAAATTATTCAACGCATTCTTTAGCTTGTGAATGTGATTTTTATCTCGTCTGGTGGCATTCTTTCCAATAGTAGTTTAGGCTTTTTGCTAAGGAAGCTTCTAGCAACGACATGTTAAATGTCATCAGCAACCTAATACAATTCAAAATTGCGTGACGGGGATGTGAAAGAGAAATTTAATTTCCCGACACCATCACTCATTTGTATTTGCCCTGCTCCATATTTCTCAAAGCGCGATTCAGTCGCTCAGGCTTGGTGTTTAGTCTAGTTGTTTCAAGAGCCCTAGCATTGTACGCCTGCATCTGGAGGCAACGAGCCAGTTGCTCTGAGCCAGCCCTATTAGAGTCTCCTGCCACCTGCCAAGTCTCTCTGATCACACGTCTCTTAGATCCACAGCTACTCGGGTGTGGGTTTCAGCTATTGATCCCTCCAGCTTCGCGAGCTCTAAACTCTCGCGCGTCCTTTGCTCGGCTAGCTGTTGGGCCAACTGCCCTTGCTGTTCACCCGAACGCAATTGCAGCTGGCGTCTCTCTCTGAGCTTCCCTAGCTTGCTCACTCGGCCGTAACTGTAGGCTACTATCCCTCTCTGAAGACTGCTGCTGTATTAGCAACAAGGCCTGCTGAGAATCCATTGCCTGTTGAGCTAATTGCAGTTGCACTTGCTGTTGGGCTAACACAGAATCCTTCTGAGCTTGCAGCTGAGACTGCTGCATCATGGCTAGCGTGGTAGCTACACTGTATTCTAGTGAATTGACTAGAGAGATCGGCAGTGGCCTGGCCCTGGATAGTCTGCCCACCCATCGCTCCTCGTGTCCCCCCGCAGTGAAAATAAGAGACGCTGTAACGCCATAGTTGGCAGTGAATTTTATTATTGTTGGATGAATGGCAGTTCTGATAATTTTTTGTATGAGTGGGTGTGTGTTGACAGTGTCAAATGCCTTACTCATCTCAAGTGCCACCATCACTGTGCGAGAGTGAGGTTTCTTTGAGTTATATCCTTGAGTTATAATGTTGTTGATGTTATGTAGTGCAGTACTTGTAGAATGTTTTGCTTTGAATTCATGTTGTGTTTCAATGTTTGGAATGTTTTGTGTAATGTGTGGTAAAATGATTTTTTCGAGACTTTGCAATTGGTGATAGAAGTGAGATTGGTCTGTACGATGATCCTGTTCCTGGGTCTTTGTTTGGTTTAGCTATGGGTGTAATCTTAGCAAGTTTCCATATTTGAGGTATGATATTTGAGTTGAGTGAGTGTAAGAGTGGTTTTCTGAGGTATTCTATTGCAGTGGGTCCTAGGTGCTTTAAGTGCTTTATGTTGATGTTGTCAGGTCCCATAGAGTTGCTGTTTTTGGCAGTTTTGATGGCATATAGGATCTGTTCAGTGGTTATTTCAATAGGTGTTCACTTCAACCTGTTGACCATTCGACCTATTTTGCGGTTGATTCCTTTGGTGGAATATTTGGTGAAATTTACAAATTGTTTGTTTGGAGTAGTTGCTATTTCCTTATATATCACGCATTGCCTGGTTCCAAAACCTTTTTTTCGGTTTCCTTCTTGTTTTGGTTTCTTGTTTGCAAGGATGGCCCAATTGAATATGGGTGTTTCGCTTGTGACTCCAGTCTCCTTCAAATTTTTCCTTCCAGATTGATGTTTTGTGGACTTGTATGAGCTGGTCTATTTCTTTATTGAGTATAGGTTGGTGTAGGTGTGTGATGTTGGTTCAGTTTTCTAACTTGGTTTCGTTCAGAAATTTTGCTTCTGATATGTTCTGGGAGAAGTTGCATGGTGTCTTTGATTTTGCCTTTAGGGATGTGGTGTTTGTCTGCACTGAGTGTCAAGTTTGTGAGGATGTTGTTTGCTGTATGAACGTTTTCGGTTTGTTTAGTGTGCGATATTGTGGTTTCAGTTTCTTCAGTGAATTTGTCCCATTTGGCTTTTTTATAGTTTGTTTAGGACGCTCTGTGTTGTGCAAGTCTGTAGTTGGTCTTTGTGTTTATGGTTATTTTGATTGGTAGATGATCAGATGATAGTGCTTGTATTGTGCTCCATGTGGTGTGGGAGTGGAGGTTTGATGAAATGGTTGTGATGTCTGGTGAGGTAGACTGCTGATTTTTGTTGATGGAAATCGTGTGTGGGTATTTGTATTTAAAATTGTTTGGTTTGAATTTTGGATTGTTTGATATGAGTGTGCTTCTGAGGTCGTTTATGTGAGAGTGCCAGATCTTTGAGTGAGCATTTATGTCGCTGGTTATTATGATGTTTGGTAGTGTTGTCAGGTATTCCATACAGTTGACTATGTCTCTCTCTTTTTCTGTTTGAGCTTGTGTCATGTTTCTGGGTGATATGTAGATATTTCCTGCTTGTATGGATTTGTTTCATGTGAGGTGCAGTTTTATGATTTGTACTTTTGTGAAGTCTTTGTTTATTGTTTGTGGTAAGTCACTATTTGTGAACATGATGTCGTTTTTGATGTAAGTCAGCAGGCCTCCTCCTTTATTGTGATAGGTCGATACTGAGGTCGAGTTAATGATGAAATGCAGTAGATATTAGTCATAATAAATGAAAAATCTTGTTCTCCGCCCATCATTAAAATATACATATCAAGCTAGTGATGTTCTTTTGATCTCCTTTTGCGTGACAAATTTTTGGTGCGTTGCAAGTACAGTATACTATACATTAGGGTGGCCCAAAAAACCCAAAATGGTAAATGTCTAGCTCCACAAGGTTTCCCCTGTTCCAAGTGATACCCTATCACTCCTCAAATTTTTTTAAGCAGATCTGACAATATTTAGAGGTCCCAAATTTTGGAGACTTTTTCTACATAGTTGATAAAAA